>BGPR01015128.1:26405-37445 GCA_013235015.1 Araneus ventricosus
GCATTAATTGCTTATGCAGTGTATGGAAGCGAAATCTTCGCGGCTCAGATTCAGAATATGCTCTGAGAATTCTCTATTTGTCAATAGATATCGAAAATTCACTGTTATTTCTTGCATTAATTGCTGATGCAGTGTATGGAAACAAAAGTATGAGAACTCAGGATTACCCGATTAAGACATAAATTTGTTATATATGGAAAATATTTTTAACCCCTTAATTACATTGTACGACATTTCATTTATTTTTTTATTGTTTGATTTAACTGTTCATCACAGAGCTACTTCAGTATTTTCTTTAAAATTAGAGATATGTCTGATAATTTGAGTTTCAATTCAGGAAAATTCGACGTCTTCGAGTACGAAATTAGTCATTGGTAAGAAATTATTAAAGGATGAGAAAGTGTCTTAAGTAAGAAAATAATGTCCTTTAAAGTTTCGAAAGTTCAGCAATTTATCCCATCTGTGAGAAATGCACCATCTAAAGTTGGTAAAAGTATTTAGCATCTTTTCTTAACGTTCGAAAATTTTGTAGCAGACGAGCATTATGTTCATGTCATTAAAACCAATTCTCCCGGTTTTATGCATTTTGTTTCTTTCATAGAATTCGTTTATTTCATTAATTGGAGGACAAGATTCTGCATACTTCATTTCTCTTTTTGTTTGGTTCTACAAAATTTCAACAAGGTATGACTCGCATGTATCCGAGAGTGGGGGAAAATAATAATTCTTAAGACATCTTTTCTTAAATGCTCGAAATTTTCAAAGCACGCGAACATAATATGCTCCCATCATTAAAATCAATCCTCCAAATGTTATGCATTTTGTTTCTTTCATATACTTTCGTTTAGTTCATAAATTTGGGGCAATCATTCTGTGTTCTTACGTTTCTCTTTTTGTCCGTTTCTAAAAAATTTCAACAAGGTACGACTCGCATGTATCCTAGAGCGGGGAAAAATAATAATTCTTAAAACAGCTTTTCTTAATTGCTCGAAATTTGCACAGCATGCGAACATAATGTGCTCCAAACAGCCCTTTAGGGGCCCGGAGCCCTTAGGCAATACAAATCTCGCCCCTCCCGTTTTCCCCCTCTTATATTTCCAAAACATGATTTATTGATTTTGTGAATAAATCATGAAAAAAAAGAAAGAAAATCATTTCGTAATTTAAATCCCTTCAGTAAGCAGTTTTAAGGTTGGGCATTTTGACAAACTGAAGTAACAAAAAATTTAATTACGGGCCATTTTAAAGGAAGTTTGTTTACCAGGGGTGATTGTGTTCCGGTATTATACCGGAGATCCGGTATTATACCGGAGATCCGGTATTTTCTTAATCCTTAATACCGGAATTCCGGTATTTTCTGATAAATCTATTTTTTTAAACTTAAGAGTGACAAAGACTTAAACTACTACGGATTCTCCGTAATTTCTACCCAATTTCGGCTTCTACTCGGGCTACATAAACTATAATTCATAATACAGAACACTCCAATTTTTATTTCGATTTTAATTTTCACTTTCTAAAAATAATCATTTCATGAGTAATTATTTTTGTGGTAATATGAAACATTTTTTTATAAGAAATATGAAAAACCAGGAAAAAAAATTGTTTAGTGGAATTTTTTTTTCATATATTCTTGTTTACTTTGGATTATGTTGAGTCGATTCCCAATGAATTTTTTAGAAAATGCCATACCATAACTAAGAATGGTCCCATAAGGATTTATCTACAGATTCATTAATGCTATTCATACAAAATGTTATTATATTTTTAATATTGTTTTATCAATTTTGATGGTTTCTTTTCGTGTGTGTTTAAGAATGTTATTGAAAACTCATGAACTAAAGCAAAATAAATTTTAAAAAATTCTTTTGTGAAAAAAGCATATTAAAAATTGCATGCAAAAAGGTGAATCTGCGCCGTAATGAATGAATACATACCCTACACATAATTTTCCTGCTAAAATTTCAGGTATTATTTATGAAGCCACAATCCCCCCTGGTTTACGTACCTCGCATTTAAAAAGAATCAAAATTAAAATTTAAAAGTAAATTTAAACAAGATAGCAAAAAAAATTCAAAAGCATTTTTAACAAATTCTAAATATTTTTTAATTATTGGATTCGACATTTTTTTAAATTATTAAGTAACGTATTTTCGTAGAATTATAAAACAACATAATATAAGACTTAACTTCCAAAAGGTAATTAATTGTGAGTGTTGTTAGAATAATATTCTAAATTTTAAACGGTGCTTAATTTTAATTTGAATGAGTTCGAGTGCATGGCCCTTGTAAATTAATCATAATTCACCTCATAATTCACCTTGTTTAATTAAAAGATGCAAAAATTAAATTACCCTGAAAATGCCACAAAAAATCTTGCGACGTTGGGGTTCCTAGGCAGTTACCTGTTTTGCCTATTTGATAATCAGTCCTTCCCTCCAAATTTTATACAGTTATTGTATAGCAACGGATTCGGAAACTCTTCGCGCTTTTGCGCATGCGCCGGACTGAGTTATTTTCATCAAAATAGGGGGAAAGTGAAGAATGGAAGTGTGATGTTTACATTTACTGAGCGTGATCTAACAAAGAAGTCCGGAAATGCGCTCGTATGACTCAATGCCTAACACCCCTTTCCGGTGTAAAATCGTCCAAAAGTGGTAGTCTCGAAATCCGTTACTGAACTATAGTTTCTTTCATAGACTTTGTTTACCTCATTAATTAGTAAATAACATCCTCCTTTTTTCCTGAAGTTTTCTGAAAAATTTTACAGGTGTATGACTGACGCGATTCTGAGAGTGGAAAAAATAATTATTGTAGTTTTAAATTTTCTCAACACACAAATATAACATGTTTTCTTATCATTAAAATTAGTCCTCCAATTGTATGCACTTAGTTTTCTTTCACGGACATTGTTTACCTCATTAACTGGAGGACAACATTCTGCATACTTCCTTTCTCTTTTTACTACAAAATTTCAACAACGTATGACTCACACATCTATGAGAGTGGAAAAGGTAAGTAATAATTTTAAAACAACTTTTCTTAATGCTCTAAATTTTCACAGCACACAAACATAATACGTTCGTATTATTCAAATCAGTCCTTCAAATATAATGCACTTAGGTTTTTTTTTCATAGACTGATTAATTGGAGGATTCTGCGTGATTGGAAATGTGTATAATCTTTCTTTTTACCTCTTCCCGAAAACTTTCTCCGGCTTATGACTCACACGTCTTTGAAATTGGGAAAATAATAATCCATAAAGCAACTTTCTTAATGCTCGAAATTTGTGCAGCACACGAACATATTATGTTCTTATCGTTAAAATTAGTCCTCCAATGTTATACACTTTCACAGACTTTGTTTAGCTCACTAATTGGAGGACAAGATTCTGCATGCTTTCTTTCTCTTTTTGTTTGGTTCTACAAAATTTCAAAAAGATATGATTCACACGTCTCTGAGAGTGGAAAAAGCAATAATTTTTAAAACAACTTTTCTTAATGCTCGAAATTTTCGCCACACACTAACATAATATGTTCGTATCGTTTAAATCAGTCCTTCAAATATAATGCATTTAGTTTCTTTTCATAGACTGATTAATTGGAGGATTCTGCGTGATTGAAAATCTGTATAATCTTTGTGCAGCACACGAACATATTATGTTCTTATCGTTAAAATTTGACCTCCAATTTTACACACTTAGTTTTCTTTCACTGACTTTGTTTACCTCAATAATTGGAGGACAACATTCTTGCGTGCTTCCATTTTTTTTTTTTTTTGCCCGTTTTTTGAAAATTTGCACCGGCGTATAACTGACACGTCTCTGAGAGTGGAAAAAAATTATTAATGCTCGAAATTTTCACAGCTTACGAACGTAATATATTTTTGTCGCTAAATTAGTCCTCCAATTTTATGGACTTTCTTCTTAGGCGTTTCTTTCATATACTTTGACAACATTCTGCTTACTCCCAAATTCTTTTTTCCTTCGCTTTCTGAGAAAGTAAAACCGTCGTAATGGATAAAGCTCGAAATTTTCACAGCATATGAACTTAATATGTTCTTATCATTAAAATTAGTCCTCCAATTTTACGCACTTAGTTTCTTTCAGAGACTTTGTTTACCTCATTAATCGGAGGACAACATTCTGCGTACTTCCGTTTTCTTTTTTTTTTTTTCGCCCGTTTTCTGAAAAATTTCACCGACGTATGAGTCACGCATCCCTGAGAGTGGGAAAAAAATAATAATCCTTAATCGGCGGGCATCATGTGCGAGGAAAAGAGAGAGACGCGTCGACTCCAATTATGCTGACGTCGGGTATGCAGTTTTAGCACAGGCCTAGGCAAAGTGATAAAAATGATCTTGTCCAGTTCATTTAGCAAATTGCATTATAACCCCCCTCCGCCTCTCATAATCCATCATAATATCTTGAAAAGAGAAGAAGAGGGAAAATATAATTCTATTATCCGGAAAAACGTTCCTAGAAAAGTATGTGTGCGCTCTTCTGTAGTTTCCGGCGCGGTTGATTGTTTGTGTAATTTGTTGCCGCGGATATTAAAGGCCTACTTTTTACTTTCTCGTATACGAAGTATACAAAGAGAAAGTATTGTAATCGTCAAAAAATTCGAACTCGAGATTTTGACGAATCTCCACGTTTTAGACCTTCCTGAGTCCGAAAAACACAATTTTGGAATTATGTCTGTCTGTGTGTGTGTCTGTGTGTGTGTCTGTGAACACGATAACTCGAAAACTATTAGAGATAAAGGGATGAAATTTGGTATGTAAACTTGAAACATAATTTGTAGGTTTCTATCAACTTTTGGACAAAATCCGTCAACAGGAAGTCTGTCTGTCTGTATGTTCGAGGTCATGCGAACGCTATAACTCAAAAACTTGAAAAGCCAGATGGATAAAATTTGGTACACAGTTTTATCGTCATGAATGTAGGTCCGTATAAAATTTTGGGCCAAATCCGTCAACGGGTTGACTGTCTGTCGGTTTGTATAATCGCATACTTGTTCAAACTTCGTTTCAAAACCATTTCCACGCGCATGCCTACTTAGCTATCTCTGGTACCAAGCGGGAGGATTACGTCCTTGAGACGGGTTTGTGATTGATATGTTTAATCTCCCGTTTTGCTTTCGCTCGCTCGTATAATAGCATATCTTCCTGGAGTGTGATGGAAAATAAATATTGCTAAGTTTTAATACATAGGCATCTCTTTTAATATGATTCTTCACTTAAATATTTTACAATCACTATAATCTGCAATGAAAAACCTTATGATATTCGTTGCATTCTGGATTACAGTAGGTTCGATTTTTTTTATCCACACAAGGGGAGGGGAAATGACAAATTTTTTTAGCAGTATACGAGAAAGTTTAGGGGAGGCCACTCCCACTGGTTACTTTCTCGTATACGAAGTATACAAAGAGAAAGTATTGTAATCGTCAAAAAATTCGAACTCGAGATTTTGACGAATCTCCACGTTTTAGACCTTCCTGAGTCCGAAAAACACAATTTTGGAATTATGTCTGTCTGTCTGTGTGTCTGTCTGTCTGTCTGTCTGTGAACACGATAACTCGAAAACTATTAGAGCTACGGGGATGAAATTTTGTATGTGGTCTTTAAACATAATTTGTAGGTTTCTATCAAATTTTGGACAAAATCTGTCAACGGGAAGTCTGTCAATCTGTACCTCCGCGGTCATGCGAACGCTATAACTCAAAAACTTGAATAGCTAGAGGAATAAAATTTGGTACACAGTTTTATCGTCATGAATGTAGGTCCGTATAAAATTTTGGGCCAAATCCGTCGAAGGGTTGACTGTCTGTCGGTCTGTATAATCGCACACTTGTTCAGTTTTGAAACTAACTGCCTGCGCATGCCTACTGGTGACATGTGCAAAGAAGAAGGGACTCCGAAACTTGGCAGTTTGCCAAAAACCAATTCTGGCGCGATTTTGTAAGGAAGCAAATATTTAGGGAGTCTCGCCAGGTCCTGTTGCGCAAAAGAATGCGCAGGGGATTTGAATTTGTTTTGATCCTTCAAACCACGCGTGGTTCCAACTTTGGTTTACCTGCGACGGAAGTTTATTTGACGTCTTTTATTATTCTAGTTTTCTCTACATGTGTTAGGAGTATACGAGAAAGTTTAGGGGAGACCACTCCCGCTGGTTGCAGTTTAATGTTTCCTGCTGCTGATGCAGTTGGACCCTTTTTTTCCCCTGCTGTTGTTGACGGTCTTCCTTTTTTAATGGTTGTTCATTTAGTGGTTCCTTTTGAATGCCAGACTTCGGAAGGGTATGTAGAAGAGCACAATGATGCGGAGAGAAATCGCGATTGCCTTTTTTTTCCCCTCTCTCTCTCTTGCTGTTTTGCGGAAATGTTTGCTTGGGGATTCTAAAATTCTTTGTGGGAAGTACTAATGAGGAAAATAGATAGCCATAGAGGCAGTGTTGGTTCATCCATTTCAGCTACAGATCTGCACCATCCTCTGCATTGTTTTCGAGACTTTTTAATTCATTTTGCCCCCCTCCCCCAAATTGTTTTTTTTTCATACTCAAGGTTCAGTAAATTTATGCGAATACATATATGATCATTTCTCAATTGCCTTTTGCAACAGCAAATATCGTCATTTCATGGAATCTCAACACCAAAAAAAGAATGAAGAAAAATAAGCATATCTTGCAGTATGTTTTTAGAAATGAACTTAGGTTTTTTTTAGGAAGTGGGCACAATAATTGATATATCTGCAGAATAGTCATATCAACACATACTCACTTAAAGATAATTTTCTTTTCATGTAAATGCATTGAACTGATATCAATGCTTTTATTCCATTTCTTTTAAATTGTCGAAACTTCTAATGTCTGATGTTTCAATTAAGGATAGAATCGCGGATACCGTACACGCCGTAATCTTCGCCTAACTTGCCAAATTTCGTATTAGATTTAATACGGTTAAGTTCGTTATGATGCCCAGTTATCATAACATTTGGAGAAAGAGTCGCCAATTCGGCGACTGTCCAGTTCCGTGTTCTCGAGTCTTAACGAATTAAAATGAATGGACTGATAAAAAAAATTGAGACACTTTTTACTTTCTCGTATACGAAGTATACAAAGAGAAAGTATTGTAATCGTCAAAAAATTCGAACTCGAGATTTTGACGAATCTCCACGTTTTAGACCTCCCTGAGTCCGAAAAACACAATTTTGGAATTGTGTCTGTCTGTCTGTGAACACGATAACTCGAAAACTATTAGAGCTACGGGGATGAAATTTGGAATGTGGTCTTTAAACATAATTTGTAGGTTTCTATCAAATTTTGGACAAAATCCGTCAACGGGAAGTCTGTCCATCTGCATGTTCGAGGTCATGCGAACGCTATAACTCAAAAACTTGAAAAGCCAGATGGATAAAATTTTATACACAGTTTTATCGTCATGAATGTAGGTCCGTATAAAATTTTGGGCGAAATCCGTCAAAGGGTCGACTGTCTGTCGGTCTGTATAATCGCATACTTGTTAAGCCTTCGTTTCAAAACCATCTCCACGCGTATGCCTACTTAGCTATCTCTGCTACCAAGCCGGAGAATTACGTCACTTGTCCTTGAGACGGAGTTTGTGATGGATATGTTTTATCTCCCGTTTTGTTTTCGCTCGCTCGTATAATAGCGGATTTTCCTGGAGTGTGATGGAAAATAAATATTGCTAAGTTTTAATACATAGGCATCTCTTTTAATATGATTCTTCACTTAAATATTTTACAATCACTATAATCTGCAATGAAAAACCTTCTGATATTCGTTGCATTCTGGATTACAGTACGTTCGATTTTTTTTATCCACGCAAGGGGAGGGGAAATGACAAATTTTTGAGCAGTATACGAGAAAGTTTAGGGGAGGCCACTCCCACTGGTTTTTCTGGATGTGTACATTTTAACCCTTGAGGATTACCATATGAAGCAAGTTTCTTGCTGCTGTTGTAGACAGTCTTGCTTTTTTAATGGTTGTTCATTTAGTGGTTCCTTTTGAATGCCAGAGTTCGAAAGGGTATGAAGAAGACTACAATGATGCGGAGGGAAATCGCAATTGCCTTTTTTTCTCTCTTGCTATTTTGCGGAAATGTTTGCTTGGGGATTCTAAAATGCTTTGTGGGAAGTACTAATGACTGATGATGAAATTAGATAGCCATAGAGGCAGTTGTGGTTCATCCATTTCAGCTACAGATCTGCACCATCCCCTGCATTGTTTTCGAAACTTTTTAATTCATTTTGCTTTCAAAATTTTTTATTTTTTCCAAACTCGTTCAGTAAATCTATGCAAACATATATCTGCTTATTTTTCAATTGCATTTTGCAACAACAAATATCGTCATTTCATGAAACTTCTACAACAACGAAAAGGTTAATATAAAAAAAAATAAAAGCGAGCAATTTCTTTACCGTCTTAGTGGCTGATCCGTGCTGTATTCAAATTAGCTTAATGAAATAGGTAAAGTGATATGCCAGCTGAGAAATTTAGAAAAATACATTGTTGTGTCCACTTTCTAATGAAAACTAAAGTTCATTTCTAAAAGCATGCTACAAGATATGAGTAGTTTTCTTCATGAATAATTAATAATTGAAAGAAAGGCAAAAATATGATGTTTAAATCCTGTATTTGCAGAAAATTAATATAAAAGATGAATGCTTAAA
This sequence comes from Araneus ventricosus, assembly GCA_013235015.1. NCBI lineage: Eukaryota > Metazoa > Arthropoda > Arachnida > Araneae > Araneidae > Araneus > Araneus ventricosus. The sequence continues at coordinate 35,097 of BGPR01015128.1, forward strand.
AAAATGAAGTAATAAAAACAGTTTATAAAAAGGGAAAAAGAGAAAGGATTGTATGAATGCCAATTCTTGATTCTCTATGTATAATATGTAAATTTTTCAGTTTATATCTGGTTAATAGTTAATAGTCATATCGACACTTACTAAATCGTCAATTTTCTTTTCATATAAATACATTGAACTAATATCATTGCTTTTACTTCATTTCTTTTAAATTGTCGAAACTTTTAACGTCTGATAGTTCAATTAAGGGATTCGATCCCTTAACGAATCTCGGATTCCGTAATCGCTGCAATCTTCGCCTAACTTGAGTTGATGTAGTGATAAGTCGCCAAATTTCGTATTAGATTTAATCGCTAATTTGGCGACGGAGAGGTACCGTGTTCTCGAGACACTACATTTCAACCCTTAAGAATTTTTTAATGAAATACTGTACTGTTCAGCAACGGATTCCGAAACTACCACTTTTGGACGATTTTACTCCGGAAAGGGGTGTCAGGCTATTAGTCATATGAGCGCATTTCCAGAACTCTTTGTTAGATCATGCTCCGTAAAATGTAAACCACCCTTCCATTTTTTCACTTTCCCCCCTATTTTGATGAAAATAACTCCGCCCGGCGCATGTGCAAAAAGCGCGGAGGGTTTCCGAATCCGTTGCTAAACAATATTTTCTGAGTGGAAAAGCAGCAAGTGGGTTGGCATGCCTTTATGTTTACCTCTATATAAATGAGTTATAAGCTGTTGTTTTTTTGCACCAAAAAACATTTTCCCAGAATAATTTGTTGAAATGTTTTTCTGAGAAATCACCCATTTCGGCTTTCTGAGAATTATTTTATTCTAATGACTTCTCGAAGTAGAGAAAATATTTCAGGCGCTTCCCAGTTGTTATCGTCAAATCCATTTTCATCGTCCTTCACGTATCCAACTGATCTTCTGAAAAAAGATATCAAAAAATAAATCTGACTAAAATTCTCTTCCCTATAAATATTTCCATGCTCTTCAGTAATGATCATTAAATTCAAGCTGTGCTAACATTCTCCATTTGTTTTTACATTCGGAGAAGCAGCAGAATTAGCCGTAGATTAGCATGACCGTGGCTTACGCAAGAGAAGTACAAATATAACTTGAGGTGCGTTGGCCTTGGGGAAGAGAATGTGGATGTCAAGCGTCTGTACTTCGTTCAGTTACGGTGCTGTTTTAATACAGTATGGAGCTTGTCAAGAGTAAACTAAATCAATTTGGATCTTTTATTAAATTAAAGAATATGTATTTTTCGTTAAGCATATAATTTTTTATGAATCGAAAAGTTTTATTTAGCAAACAAACACAAAACATATTAACAAAAAGATTCTTATTAAAAAAGTTCTTAAAAGCTGTAAACAATCATTGCAATAATTTTATGAAAAATTTTTTTGTTATTTAAAACCCACACCGTCAGCCTACTTATTAAATAAACTTTAAAAATAAACAAAACATATTAATGGGAGTAACGAAAAATTATGCATTTTATTGGCAGACATTTTAATGTCTTCTCTTAAGCCGGCCATTCACTTCACAGATAAAATTGGATTTTTTGAAGGCGAGAAGGGAAAAGCACAACAAATCTATGAAATCAAAAAGGCTTGTGGTGTTGGAATTCCTTGTCTGGACTGAAATCAGGCAAAGCGGGAGTTTAAAGCTGCTACAGAGGGACTCTGAGAGAGGCTGCAAAAGAACAGTGCCTTGCGTATTGAAGCCTCGCTTTGAGGGTAGCATAGAATTAAAATCTGCTGACTGGGGAGAATCAGCGTGATTAACAGCAGCTGCAGAGAGAAAGAAGATGCTCCCCCTAACTTCGTTCAAGTTAGGTCCTTTTAAATATAAGTGAATGGCATACCTGTCATTTCGATTAAAATAGTGATAAAAAGGGGCTTAGGACAATGCATGTCTATCCTTCAAGTGAATGCCTTTTTACACCAGTTCTACGATTGTGATCAATCCACGCATTCTCTCTCCAACTGTCAAGGCCACGATTTGGCCTAGGGTTCAGGTTCAAAGCCTGATTCCACTGAAGACCCGCCTGATGGGGCCTGTTGCACGTTAAATCCCCATAGTGGCCAAACCTCCTCCCGTAATGTGGCGTGTGAAGTTAGAGAGGGGTGAGCTCAGGTGTCAATCCTCGTCATCTGCGCCTCAAAATTACGGGTCCTCCCAAAATAGCCGTCGTATGTTTCAAAACGGGACTTAATATAACTAACTCAACTGTCATTCTGCGGTTTTCATTAATTTCACTAGCAAATTTCAGTATTTAAAATGATTTATGAGAAGCTTCTTGAAACATTACGTGATTTCATCAAGAAAATTTCAATGAAC
>BGPR01015129.1:0-23453 GCA_013235015.1 Araneus ventricosus
ACATCCCTATCAGACTTTCACCTTTTTCCTGCATTGAAGTCAGCACTATCGGATAGTTACCTCCGAACATGCTCATCAAACTGGCATTTAAGGCTGTGAAGTACTTCCTTCAATTGCACCTATTTTTCACAGGATGGTTTCTCGAAATTGATTTGAAGGTACGACAAAAGCATCAATGTAGGTGGAGAATAGGCGGAAAGATAGCCAAAAGTTTGTATTTTGTTATGCCATTGTATGATTCTGTTTATAATAAAGCTTCCTTGTGAAAAAGTATGACGAAACTTGTTAATGCAAATTTATTACAATACTGGTTTTATTTATTTTGGCGTTGAACTAATACTATTTTATTAGTGGAATAAAATTCAAAATGAAATGTAAGTCCTGCAAACGTTATTAATTCAACGTTAAGCTAACATAAGCCCTTAATGTTATTAATAAAAATTTCTTTGTGTTGAGAGATGGCTGCGGGGGTTGAATACGATAGTAGGGGGTACGCGAAAATAAAAAGATATCAAGGGGTACGCGAGAGAAAAAAGGTTAGGAACTTATATGCCATAATTTAATGACTAGACCTAAAAAATTTCTACTTAAAGCAGTTAAAATAACACAAAGCAATTTTTCAGCGCTTGTAAAGTATCTATTCCAATAAAACGAAATCATAACTCGATCTGTGGGATTTCGTGGCTAAAATTCTGTCGACTTTTTTTCTCTTTTTTTCTTTTACGACTAACTCTTTTGTGCAAAAAAGAAATTTGGAGAAGCTTGGGAGTTAATCTAAATCAAAACTTGTTTTTTTAAAAATAATATTGCGAATTTCAAGAATTTAATTATTGGTCTTGCATTTTTAATAATTTAATTGCATCTTTATTCTTGCATTTTTAATAATTTTAATAATTTGATATGAAAAAAGTCTTACACATTTTAATGTTATGGGAAAGTAGGAAAACTCGAATTTCAGTAGGAAAATTGCAAACGTTTTTATTTTATATGTCAATTTAAGAATATTAGTTTCAAAATTCACATGCAAAGCAGCTGTCTTCTTCCTGCAGCTTTCGTGGGCACGGATAAGACAGTTTCTACATTGGATTATCCATTCTTCTTTATTTAAATTCATTAAAATATAAACAATCAACGTCTGATGTGTTTTTATCGTCTTCATCGGAGGAATCATCACTGCTGACAGTCCCGATCTTATGCCACTTGGAGTACCTAGTTTTACCCGAGTGCATTGGTTTTAAAATCGAAGAATAACAGCACAATTATTGGAGTAAATCCTTATTGTTTGATAGTGTATAAATCCTTAGTAATCGTATAATAAGCTGGGCTAAATATAGTTTTTATGAATATAATGATTATTAAGTGAGGACAGTTTAAAATCAAACGAACATTAGAGAGTTGATGTCTTGAAACAAATAACCCTTCGCAGATGCAGTGAATTCAAAAGCTACAACACGCCACTGTGACTCTTCCTTTTTCTTGACTAGTAGAGTGTAATTCAGTATCTGTCCGCTAGAAAGAAAAACTAATATTGCCAGAATCAAGGGTACCCGGTTTTATCCTACTCCTCCCCTGCTTACTGCGCCTAAACGGTACGCGTGTCGAAAAAGTTGTAATAACTTAAGTTATAGGGAATTCTGTGCATTCTATTTTGGCATAGAGTAATATTTTACCCAAAGTTGATAGTTTTTGAGATAGTAAGCAGAACACCGGGGAAAAAACTATTTCAAGTTTTTTGGATATCATTCAAATTACCCCTCCCCTAAAAAAAAAAAAAAGGCAAACATCATATTCGTAATCAAGACCAAAAGAAACATACAGGAGCAAAAAATCACAACTATTTAACAAACTACCTAATTACTGAACTAATTAGCTCTCTTCCCTTTTAGAATTTAAGATTCAACTTTCCATAAGAATTTGAACCACTATTTACATATTATTAAGGATGACGTCTGATTTACAGTGTTGACGGATAATAGCATCACCTACTTTCATTTCAATAATTATCCTTTTCGATTTCTTTAATATCTTCGCGCCCCCAATTTGTTGTTTCGCTGTTCCTTAGAGGATGAGGATTTACACTCGGGATTGCAATCCGGCACCAATTTCAATCCGGTCGGATCCGGCCGGATTGGTCACATCAAAAATATTTTGCGTTGTCATTTCAAAATCAACTGTATAAAAGATGATAAAGTGACTGTATTACAAAGTTTATAAAAAAAACGTTTATTTCTTATGAAATCGACTTTATTTACACTGTTATAATTAATCAACATTTACGTATGAATCAACAATAAAAATTTAGTACAGTGTAACTAGTTAAATTGTAATTGTTACATTAGTTTAGTAATAATTAGATAATGACGGGCGGTTAAGTTCAGTCTCACTTACTAGATTTCACAAATGACATCAATGTAACTTATATTAAATCTAACTAAATCAAGCTTATCAACTGAGATTACAATAATTAGGTATTTTAGACACGCCAAGCAGTCTCATTCTTATAATTATGACAGTCATCATGAATCTGTTTAATCAATGACACAATTATCACAATAACGAGTTTAAAAATTCTTCGTATTTTTAATATACTTACTTTAAATTATTATTTTAAGTAAAACAATTTAAAAAAACTCAATTTGGTTTTGAAAAAATTATCGTAGGAAACAAATAGTAGTAATTATGTCATCTGCCAATCGACTTCTTACAGAGCTACAAATATAACCAGCGGCCTAGAAAGCCCTTTCTGCTTCTATACACTTGTCGGTTTTATTGTCAACAAATACTCATGAATAGAAAACAGTATTTTTCGAACTCCCTTCACTTTCACATGCAGTCATTTTCCTTTCTTAATGTTTTCTCATAATCTTTCTCTTTTTTTTTTTTTTTTTGGGGGGGGGGGGTAAAAGTATTTATGCTCTAGATTTTCATATCTTACTGGATTTGCATCTGTAATTCTTTCTGTAATGTCAAATCACTTTTCATTGACGATGAATCTGAGTTATTTTCTACTATATTATCTACGTTTTCTTTAAATCTATTATTTTGAACAACTCTTTCTAAGATATTTTTCATTTCTAGTCTTACAACTTTTTTTTCGACAGAGTAAATGTATCATCAGTTCGTCTTGTATCATCTTCATTTTTTTATTCTGTAAGTATATTAATATTCCTGTTTCAATTTTGAATTGGTTTCGAAAGTGACATGTTTGTTTTAGAACTTTTGGACTAGTACCTGCAATGCAACACAAATAGGTTCATACTTACAATTTAAAACGTTATTTCGGTCACTATGTAAGAAGAAAGTCGTATTATAAAGAAAAATCAGAAATATGGATCGTTACTCAATTCATTTCTAAGTCTAATTATCTACTTAAATCATTCTCGTACTCGTAAATGCAACATAAACATAATTCATCTATCAATTGAACAATGAGAATGCCTATATGTGAAGCGGGTGAGTCAGCGTCGAACGACTCGTACACACCACGCATTTTAAGTACCTACTCTTGCAACAACGCGAGTATTCTTTCAAGAAATCGGCTTCATGTATTTTTTTTAATTTACCGGATCCGGTAGACGTCTAATGATGCCGGATCCTGTTTTCCGGATTTCAATCCCTAATTTACAACCTGAAAAAATATTACCTCCTTGGAAATCTATTTTTTCATCTGTAACATAAAATCTATACATATAAAAGAGAAAGTCACTCACTTAGTCTTCAACGAATCTCTCAAACTACTGGGACTTGAAATTTGGAAGATATTTGCTTCTTGCGTAATAGGTGTTTACTAAGTAAGGTTTTTTCGAGATTTTAATTAGAATTAGAATTAATTAAAAATTACCTTAAATTTTAATGTTTTATCGCAATAACTTTGGAGCATATTATCGCACAAAAACAATTTTTTAATTCATCTTAAAGTTCAAAAAATTAGCTTTTCAATGATACCAATTTCATTTCCACGGAGTATTCTGTTTAATTTTAATTAATTTTTGAAAAATGTTTTCAAAGACAATTTCTAACAATGTTTTTATTGTTGTTGCTTCCAACTTTTTTTGCAGCATGTGCAGAAGAGCTCTTTCACCGATTAAAAAGAAATATTGAAAACTGTATCTGAGTGCATGTGCAGGGTGATTCAAAAGTCCTTAGACAAAGGTAGGTCAGGCTGACAGAAACAAGCTGTTTTACAATATCAATATATATTTATTCTATCAAGATAAAGCAAATAATCAATCAACCAGATGTGTTTCTTTCGACGCAACACGAACCGAAACCAAAACCCATAAAGAGCCAATGAGATTGCCACTTTGTGTGGGAATGGGGAAAAAATTAATTTAAAATGCACCTTTTTCTGGTTCGGTTGGTTTCGTGCCAGCCAGAGCTGCTCGCCCAGCAGCCCATAGCCCGTCTAAGTTAAAGGGAGAAAGGGTTGCTTTTTCTCTCCCGATTTTCTGTGCAGTGAACGATTTTTTTTGGGGGAGGGGCAGAGTACTTTGCAGCTCAGACCTGCTTCTCTCTTACTTGTTGATTCATTTACTTTCTTTTTTTCAATTTTTTTATTGCTTTTTTGCATTTTCGTAAGTCATGGAACTCTGAGTAAGCGAATAAGAATAAAAACGAAAATACAAGTTTGAAAAAATTTCAGGGAGTGCTGCAGCTCTGCAGCCCTAATGACTGAACCGCCACTCTATCGGACTGCAAGTCCTTTGCATACTTTCTTTTCTTACTCTAAAGGTTTGTTGATACTCCATCCTACATGCCATTGTATTTGCCGTGTTGCGTACGACTTGCAACTTCATTATTCATGCAACCGTGTTGTTATGCTATTGTGAATTTGCATTCCATTAAACCTGCGTTGCCCACTTTATGTAGTGTACCTTTTTCATTTACTTAATTCACTGTCAGGAGTCTCCTAAATATTGCGTTTGCAACCCCATTGCTCTATAGTAAAAATGACTTTTTTTCCTCTGCAACTTTAAAGTTGTTCTAAGGACTTCTGAATCACCTTTTAGTTTGCTTCAAAGCTGATTGAACCTCAATTAACTGCTCAGTATACTTCTTACAATGCGATACGTATTTCTAAAAACATGTATCATTATAATTTTCACCGCGATGTTTTGCAAAACCAGCTATATCTCAAAATGTGTGTTTTGGAGACGGTTTTCTATAGCACAATTGTTTACACATTTCTAGGCTAGCGAATGGTTAAAAAGTTCCGTTACCATAGCTATACGTCTTCGAATCTAATTTTGTTCGTCTAACCAGACGAACTTGAACCTACACACACCTGCAGAGACGACTCATTGTCTCGAAAATGGAACAATAATAGTTACCGTGGGAGACACATTTCATGTCTGAATTAGTGGGTGGCAGGCAAAAATAGATGATTCCGCTAACTATAAAAAAAGGAAGCGCAGACGGTCGGTATCGATTATAGCTGTCTTATACCTCTGGCAATGTTGGGATCAATTTTTAATGTTTTCGATTTTCTTCATTGCCGCGGACTTTTATTGTTGTTGGTCCTAAAAAGGAGTGATGGCAATGGAGAAACTCGCTTGCTTATGTTCTGCAGTCACGCAAGGTTTGCTTGTTATCGTTTCTCTTTAATGTCAAAAAACACAAATTACGACGGTGATATACCTAGATGATGCGAGATTCTATTTCCTACTGTTCATACTTTGTTAAGGAAAATAGAGTTTCGAAGATCGAGTTAAATAAAAAAGATAACAGTAAATTTGGAAAACTTTGGTAGCCAGTTATGGACGAGTTTTCTAGTTTGTTTATTTACATTAAAATGCGGTGACTACGCAATTCCGGTGCAATGCTATGTCAATAGAATCTTCAAAGCGGAAGTCCAAAAGCATCTATACTTATAAAAGGCAATGTGTGTGTGTGTGTGTGTGTGTGTGTGTGTGTGTGTGTGTGTGTGTGTGTGTGGCGTAGTAATGTGTGTATTGGTAACATTATTGGTATTGTTGCTTGATGCCATCCCGGACAGATCTATCGCACCGACATAAACTGAAATTGGTAATCAGGTAAGTCGTAATGGTGACTGAAATTGCACTCGATAGCCAATGAAATTTTAATCAAGAAATTTTTGACTTTAATCCAGTTTTATTTGGCTTGATTTTTCGCCCTTTAATTTCTCATGAATGAGTTTGACAAATACTTGTACGACAAAATAGATAGACCATCGGAAAGAGCACTCGCAATTCAATTCCTAATGAGTTAGTTTTGAATTTCTAACGTAATTTACTGAATTTGGATCTCTAAAAATCAAAGTCAATTAATCTAAATGTTGCTTTGTTTTTAAATTTGTTAAGCATCCGACTTTCTAACTTACATTATTTTCAGATTTTTTCAGCCTATAGAACTGGTTCTCTCTGATTTTAAAAACAAGAAGCATCAAAATATCTTTCCTCCGTTTTAAAATTAACATTCGTGGGCAGATGAAAGTTATTTTTGTCAGGCGAAATTTTGGAAACAGTCTTCCGGAACGCAGCACAATTTCATTGGATGAAGGGTCAGGTGACGTCATAACCTTCGGAGCTTTTTGTCATGTTCTAAGAATTTTTTTTTCATTTTGTTGAAGTCCTGATTCCGCGGGCAACAATTTTTTTATATTGTTTTGGATTAATGTACTCTGTACTCTTTTTCTACATGTTATTATCACGGAAAAAATAAGCGGGAAAATCTATAATGTGTATCTTTTTTGTTTTGAAAACTTTTTCGTGTCATTGTGGGCGATTTTTTTTTTATTTTGTTGAAGTCCTGATTCCACGGGCATCGCCGTGCGCGTACTGCTAGTTGCAAATAAAGTCAAAGTTTTTAATGTAATAAACAAAGCAAAACTCGTCCATACTTAAGAGAATAATTCATCGTAATTGAATAAAAAACAGTCATATAAAATTGACTACTAGTTCTGTGAGTAGTAGACCTCGCTTCGAAATAAATAAATAAAAATCTGCTTCTTATTTTAGTTGAAATTTTAGCCATTTTTTTTTTTTAATTTTTCGGATGCGAATTATTTACACAAGTATCTGCTTTTATCAGTATTAACAAAATTACAATTAAATATCCACTTTTATCACTATTAAAAAAATTAAAATGAGATGTCTCTCCATTACCAAAATGACTCAAATGTTTTAATGGTGGAAAACACGCCATTGATTTGCCAAAAATAAAAACTGCCACCATCTTGTAACGGAATAAAAAAATAGAATTCCTTACACATACATTGTTTTTAATGACTCCAAGGAACATTCATGCCGAATTCGAAGAAAAAAAAATCGAACAACGCGTTTGTTCTTGTCTTCGTAACACAAAGATATTTTACGCTCACCTCCAAGAGTTAAGGAGCAACCTGTTTTCTGCGAACAATCTGCTGGTAAGGAAATATACAACTTTGCAAATACTGTTACAAATTCGTAACAGTTCTGTTCTACAAAAGTCTACTCTGGAGAAAAGAATGGAATGAAAATCTCACTGAACAAAATTCTGAATAAATTGTATTCAATAAGGAATATAACTACCTCCAACAGAAAAGATATCTCCCTTCTTTTCTTAGAATTAAATTTCTTGTCGTCTGAAACTGAAGAGAAGATCATAACCAGAATAAACCATCCTCAAGCTCATGTGTAGTTCCAGGTTCAGAATTTTGAGTTGCCAACTGTCTGCCTAATTAGTCACAAAAGAGCTCGATAGAATTAAGATCAGGAGATCGCGCTGGACAATCCATTATCTCCAAATCCTGCTTCTCTAGATATTCGTTGACAAGGATAACATGATGTAGGCAAGCATTATCGTTATTGAAATGGGTGATATTCTTCTCCCTGTTGTTGAAAACTGATCAGAAACAAGAAATACATAGTAGAGTTCTGTCTTTTTAAGGATTGAAAGAAGTCGATAATGATCATCAGATGGGGTTGTTACACGTGGGCAACCTGGAATAGATCTCTTTGTAACTGATGTTTCTTGTTGAAACTGATTCAAAAGTCTGTGAACCACACTGTGAGCGACGCAGAGAATCTTGCAGCTACAGCTTGTGATAAGTCCAGTTCCATTAACCCCGCCACCCTTCACTTTAACAAATCAGATAAACGATTTCTTCTGGGAGTATCCAGTAACTATTTCGCACCAAAACTTAAAGGTCGACAAACGTTATTCAGAAACACGAAATTTTAACAAGAATCTTTTGTGAAAATCAGAGATAGGATTGACTTATGGTCCATTTCTTACCAAAAAAAAGTTGGCGATTTGATTTTTAAATTTAGTTATATTAACGTCTCGTTCTGTTGATGCAACACAACGGCTATTTTGGGACTCACCTCATAATTTTGAAACGCGGTCAGATGACAAGGACGACACCAGAGATGACAACCCAATCTCCAGGCTTCTGCACCACACCAGCGGCAAGATGTTTGGTCCCCTACGTATGATTTAACGTGCAACAGGCCCTATACACATCAGACCTTCAGTTAAATCAGGTTTCGAACCTGGAACCCACCAGCCCTGAAGCCAATACCTTATCACCAGGCCAACAAGGCCTGATTTTTTTTTGTCATGCGATTTAAAGAATGTAACTAATTTGTTCATATAACTCATATTTGTAATTTTCTTTTCCATTTTTTTTAATGAGCGTCGAAAAACAAACTCTTCCTTAATTTTTGGAGGGAAATGTAAAATATTGTTAGGTACTTATATAAAATTCCCAGTATCGAATAATACTGTACGATATAGAATATATATAATATCGAACAATATCTCTATTTGTACTAATAATAAAAGCGAATGTGTGACTGTCTCTCTCTCTCTTTGTGTGTGTGTGCGCGTGTGTGTGTTCGCTCTCTATAGGACAGACCGTTAGTCCCAGAGCTACCAAATTTGGCACAGATATATTTGGAGGGTGGGAATGTGCACCTCGGACCTCGGATTAATTTTTTTTTACATTTTGATTTGTTAAATTTAAACAAAGTTTTGACGTTTTCTCTCGATAACTTCCGAAAGTATTATCACACAAAAATGACTTCTCCAGCATTTTAAAGTTAAAGCAATTATCTTTTTCAAGATACTCTTTTAGTTGTCATCCAATTATTTGCATAATTTTACTAAATTTTAAAAAATATTTTGTGCATAATTTACAGCAATACTGTTCATTATTGCAACGAAGTTCAATTCGTTTTCTGTATTTAGTGTCGTTTATAGTGTTTTATTTCGTTTATAGTGTCGTGTACGTGTGGTAGTCCTAATCACTGTAATTGTTAATCACCTCTGAACAACTCTTTTGAAATCGTCGTTTCTTGCCATCTTCAGTGATATACAACATTAATACGTAACTTGTTTTCAAGTTTCATTAAAAGACTGTTTTTGACGAAAAAAGGCTGTATTTTGACACTTTGTATTTTGGGAAAAATATTTCGAGTTTAGTTTCGTGAAGTCGTATTAGCATTGGAAGCCTTCTCTTTCAAACAAAACTTCATTCGTTCCAACATCTTAAGTTTTAAGAAATATATAGACGGAACGCGATTTTTTAAAAAAATATGCGACAGGCGTGAAAAAAGAATTCTTCCTTAAAAGAGTGTTGAAGCAATTACCATTTCTTATAAAATCGTAAAAAAAGTAATATTTTCTTCTTGGTCACAAAATATTTAAAACCACTTATTGGTTTATTATTGTAAAAACTAAATGCATTTTTCCAAGGATTCTCTTAAAATAAAAGTATATTTCATGTCTGTTTTTCCCGCGAATGACTGCCACATTCTTGGGTGCCTGCCACGTCTCTTTACGTCATAGCGAAGATGCTTTATAGTAGTTTGCCAGCTCTGATTTGCGAGATTGAAGATTGTCCTTCTGTTTTTCCTTTACTGCAACGAATCGTTGACTTTTACGGCAGTAGGGAGTAATTTAGCTTTTGTTTGTTATTACCTGAAGCTATTTTCTCAGAAAACCTCTCGTATGCAAAAGCGAACATTCGAAATGTCTAATAATTCCACAGAGATGAACAACAAATTTTTGGAACGATTTCGGTTTCAAACGATAAAAATAATCAAACATATTCAGGAATACGTCTGGTAACTTATTAATTAACTTGGAATTTAAAAAATCGTCTGCGATAAATAAAATTATTCTCGATTGTATTCATGCAAGCGTAATAAAGCTTTGATAAAATTCGAAAAATCAAAATTTGGGAACAATTTTGATTCCAACTGATAAAAATTATCAAACACAAACAGAAAAACAACTGGCAACGCATTGATTAACTTAGAACACAAATTCTTCTGGGATAAATAGAATTATTCTTGATTGTATCCATACAAACGCAAAGAAGTTTTTATGCAGTCGATTCCTGCTTTCGTGAAACGCATGAAGTGGACTGCGCCTATTTAATTTTGTTATCCATTGCCCGTCTTAAAAATTAGGTGTTAATTGACACGCTCAGCTACATTTTTCTGAGCTGTTAGTTAATTCTCAGACATCACGAGAATTGACTGCATTGAAAGACTACATATTTGCTCTTTGCAAAGAAAAATATTATCTTTTTGATATTAAAAGCCTTTTTAGGACAAAAACGCATTGGCTAATTGGCTCAAAAATTTTAAATATATCTATAATTTTGGGAACAAATCACAAACCAAATTTCAGTTATCTTGATTATTTTGTTTCTGAATTATCGTGTTCACATACAGTAAAACTTCGATGAACCGTCATCGTCCGGCCCATGGCTGTGACGGATAACCGAATAGACAGATAACAGAAATCTCTTAATGCATATGTGCAGCAACGTGATTTCACCACTCGCTTGGGACGAAAATGAAAATAAATTCCTTTAGAAGTGAATAATACATACATAGCGTATTTAATTTTACAAAGGAATCAATATAAACTACAATATTAGAGTAAGTAATGTGCATAAATGACGGATTAGTTTTTTTTTATACTATGACGGATAACTGAGGTTAAGCGAAGGTTCACTGTAATTAAAGAATAAGCATATCGACCGACAATCCTTTGAAGATTTCAATCCGAACATCTACAATTCTAGTTGCATTGGTGAGTAGTCGTACTTACAGACAGACATGAAACCAACCAGCGGGAGTGTTCTCCCCTGAACTTTCTCGTATACTTCCCCCAAAAGTTGCCGTTTCCCCTTCCCCCGCGCGGCTAAAAAAATTCGAACTTATTGTTACCCAGAATCCAATGACTACCAGAAGGTTTTTCATTATAGTGATTGAAAAATATCGAGGTAAAGAATTTCAAAGAGATGCGTAACGATTTTTCTCTCTTACCGGCTCAAGGACAAACTGACGTAATTCGCTGCTCCGTAATGAAATTCCGTTCCGTTCTTCCAGTAGGCATGCGCGTGGAGATAACGGATTCTCTTCAAAAGTAAATTATACAGACCGACAGACAGTCAACCCTTTGACGGATTTGACCCAAAATTTTATACGGACCTACATTCATGATGATAAAACTGTGTAACAAATTTTATCCATATAGCTGTTCAAGTTTTTGAGTTATAGTGTTCACATGACTGCGGGCAGACAGATAGACAGACTTCCCGTGGACGGATTTTGTCCAAAATTTGATGGAAACCTACAAATTATGAGTAAAGTTCACATACCAAATTTCATCCCTGTATCTCTAATAGTTTTCGAGTTATTGTGTTCACAGACACGCAGACAGACATAATTCCAAAATTGTGTTTTTCGGACTCAGGGAGGTCTAAAACGTGGAGATTCGTCAAAATCTCGAGTTCGAATTTTTTGACGATTACAACACTTTCTCTTTGCAGACTTCGTATACGAGAAAGTAAAAATGTGTTTTTCTAAGGTGACCAACCGTCCTCTCTTTTTGTAAGTTATGTCCTCCCTCGACAAGTGTCCTCCTTTTCGCTATTTGAAGACTAACCTATAAATTTCCATATTCGATCGATGCTAATCGAGTTCTTTCACTTTCTAATGGTTTTTGGACAAGTGAGAAATCGAGATTGCATGCTGATACTCAAGCTGCAGCACTTGCCGTAAAATTCAATTTGAAGGTTATTTCTTGATAAGATATTTCAAATATATTGTTAAATAATCATACTTTGACAAAGATATTCATTCAATAGAAAAGGACTCATTTAAATAATAATTAATAGGCATGTAAGCATAATTACAATGCAAAATGTTTTATTATGCTTTTATCATATTATAGTGTATTCTGTATTACTGTTGTGATGAATAAAATATTTCTTTTAATTTACTATATTTTTTTCCTTCACTTTATTTGTGACCTCCTTCTCATTGCAAAAATGTCGGTCACCTTGGTCTTTCGGACTCAGGGAGGTCTAATCGAGGAGATTGTCAGAGTATGGAGATCTAATATTGTTTCAACTATTACAACACTTTCTTTATGTATATTTCACATGCCTTGTCTTCTGTAGAAATGAATAAATAATTAATGTAGAGCTCTCATTTCTATTCTAGAAGGATGGATTTGGCAGAAAGTTTGATGCAAATCTACAATTCTCGTAATAAAACCATTTACCGAATTTAATTTATCTATCTCTTTGTATTGTTGATTTATTGTGTTCACTAGGGATGGCGGTTATTGCAAAAATAACCGGTTTTCGGTTATTCAGGTTTTTTTTACCCCCGGTTTAACCTGGCGGTTTTAACCGCTCAAAATAACCGGTTTTCGGTTTTTTTCACCTCTGGTTTAAGCTGGCGGTTTTAACCGCTCAAAATAACCGGTTTTTAAAATAACCAATTTTGGGAATTTTTTTATAAAAAACAAACGCCGTTTGTAGACAAAAAATTTTATTAATATTGTTTTTACAGGAAATTTTGTGAAGTCAATGAAAGTGAAATACAATTCATAGGCCAATATTTAACTCTTCATAAGACTCTCTCAGCGATGTGTAGATCCGTGAGTGAAAACCTCTCATCGGAAACAACATCATTCAACGATGATATTAATCTTTCAGAAGCCACAGAACTTCCAACTAAAGAAAAATAGTTTTGACTATAAATGACAAATCCGATAAGCAACTTTTTTTCCGCTCCCAAAAGAAATTTTCAAGCAAATGGAGTATTGCGACTCACTTCCGCCGCACATGCTGCAAGATTTCCGTACTAGTGATTGCGACACAATGACTGACAGGAACAACAACGAGAAAGAATAAGCTGAGACAGTTCCGAGTTCAGAATATGGTGTTCCTTATATATAAATCTTGAATCGTCTGCTTTTAAACTTTTTAAATGTTCTTCCAGAATTCTGCTAAATGTGTTCTAGTAACAGTTCTGCGTCTGTATTCTTATTCATGATGCATTTTATGTCCGTACTTATTTTAATGTGATGTGAAAATAAATATTTCGGAAACGAATCGAGTTATTTGTCGAATGTGCTTTGATATGAAGAAATTAGATAGTATAGACGTGAATAATCGTATTTTTTGTTGTTTGAGTCAATGAGTATGCTGTTAAAAAATAACTATGTCTAAACATTTTTTACAGTCCCTCGGTCTTATTCATCATATTTAGTTAAATATTTTTGGAACACCAAAATTTTAAACAAAATGTCCCACTCTTCTGCGACTAAAACGGATCGAGTTATTAAAGCTTGACTATCACTATTTTAAACTATTTCAGCCTATCTTACGACAGCTGATTTTGTCGCCGGTTTTTACACCCGGTTATTGGGCCTTAAAAAAAAAAAAACCGGATATAACCGGGACAAAAAATAACCGGAAAGACCGGCTAACCGAAACGCAAAAAAACCGGTTTTCGGTAAAAACCAGTAGGTTTTTCCCATCCCTAGTACTCACATGCACAGGACAGAGAGATAGAATTCCTGTAGACGGATTTTGTCCAAAATTTTAGAGAAATCTACAGTTTTGGTTTGAAAGCCCTTATAATAAATTTCATCCGTTTAGCTCTTTCCGTTTTTTAGTTATCTCATTCACGGAAAGACATATATGCAGTGGAATTTCGGTAATCCGAACCTCAGGAATCCGAAATTTCGGATAATCAAAACATCCTTTTCTAAATTTTCTGAAAAAATTTTATTAAAAATTGTAGGAAAATAACAATTAGGAAACGGAAACAGAGCTAATATTTATTCCTATCTTAAAAGAAGTATTCGAATTGGTATTTAAGAAAGAATACAGCACATTAATGAGTAGAAACAAAATCGGTTATCTTCTTCTGACGTAAGGAACTAACCATGATTGACGATGCGAATCGCAGTTTGCTCTTTCTGTACTTTTTTACAGAGCACCCATAGTCAATACTCTACTGCATTTGGTATATCAAGAGTACAGTCAAACCTATTTATGTGCGGTAGATAGGGGCCGCATAAAAGAAACCGCACAAAAAAAATATTCAGAAATTTCATGAATACTTATAACAAATAATTTTTTACAACATATTAGAGAATTTTTTTTATGCGTTAGAGAGGGATTGCATAAAAAAAAGTCGCACTTAGAAAATATGTCAAAGATTTACGAAATAGTGAGAAAGTGCTTTCAAACAAAATAAATAATTAAATTACGCATGGAAACATTTTAAATAAATTAAATTTCTCATTTTACACATGGAGAAATTTTCAAAATGCACATACGAAAAAAAACGTTCGAATGAGCATTATAGGGAGACTGTTGATAACAAATGAGTAGAGCCCCTAAAGGCGAACAGCGCCTTACAGTGTACATATGTACACTGATAGGAAACATTACAACGGTATAATGCCAACACCGTTGGAATTCATATACTGCATAAAAAAATCGCATAAAAAAGGACCGCACACAAACAGGTTTGACTGTTGTACCGTACCGAATTTTAATCCGCATTTCCCGGAATCCGAACAGAGGTCAACCACAATTAGTTCAGATTCGCGGGGTTATACAGTACATCGAAGAATAATTTTTTTCGAACACGGGTATTTCCAAAACGTGGAGATTCGTCAACATCTCGAGGTTGATCTTTTTGTGACGGCTACAATTATTTATCTTCTAATTCGATATTCTACAAATATTTCTCTTTGTATCTCTCTTCTCTTCGTATGCGAGAAAGTTAATTCACATACAGAGAAAAAATAATCTCTTCCCAGCTGTTTTTGAAATTCACAAAAACATTTTCAGATGCGTCAGAACGATTTTTTTTTCCCTCCTCGACCTTCTCAACAATAATATTTTCAGAATGACATAATAGAGGTTTGTTTAAGCAAATCGTCCTCCATATATTACATAACTGTCTTGATTGATAGATCACGTGCATGAATTTTTTCTTCGTGTCACGTGCTCCACGGAAAGTGAGGTAAACTAAATCACGTGTTCGCAGTGTGATTTGACTGTGGGTGGAAATATGA
Source organism: Araneus ventricosus (assembly GCA_013235015.1). Taxonomy (NCBI): domain Eukaryota; kingdom Metazoa; phylum Arthropoda; class Arachnida; order Araneae; family Araneidae; genus Araneus; species Araneus ventricosus. Next base: position 15,346 of record BGPR01015129.1, read on the forward strand.
CACTTAGCGGAGGAATCGAATTCCCCAAGAATTCAAAGGGCGAAAACATTCTTCAATTCAATTAATTAAGTTTTTTGTGTCACTTAACATCTGGTCAAAAAAGACGTGTAGATGACGTACGCTTGAAATACCATAATGGTTTTTAAAATTTTATTGCGCAAGACACGGAAATATAATAAAGAAATATTCGAATCGAGTTCCGAACATTGCATCTCCTGACCTTCAGCTGAACTTGGTTCTTAAAACTTCAACCTCTTCCTTCCTTTATTTATTTATTTTTATTTTTTCGTGTGCGAAGTATAGAAATAGAAAGAGCTCTAATCATCAAAAAATTCAACCTCGATATTTTCATGAATCGCAGCGCTCTAAACCTGTATGATCCCGAAAATATCCTTTCTGAAACTATGGGGTCTATTCTGGTACCCCCGGTTGGGTTGGGTGACGTCACTTTTTCCGTTCGTTAGCACCGGAAAAAGTCCCGTCACCCACCCCAACCGGGGGTACCAGAATAGACCCGTATGTCTGTCTGTGAACACGTGTACTAAAAATAAATTAAAGCATTTTCGGACCTCTAGTCCGAAGCATCGCAGTATGATGATGTTTTAGGTTTGATTCGTCTCTCTTTAAATTATTTTGAAAAATTCACGAGTAATTATAGAGTAACGATAACGAACGGACAAAAAATTTATCTGATATCGTCGCAACGCGCATGCGTATGAACTGAGTAACTAAAATATTGAAAGTGGCCGCGGTGGCCTAGTGGTAAGGTCTCGGCTTTGAGGCCGGAAGGTTCCAGCTTCGAAACCCGATTCAACTGAAGATCCGTCGTGTATTGGGCCTGTTGCACGTTAAATCATACGAAGGGGGGCAAACGTCCTCCCGCTGGTGTGGTGCGGAAGCTTGGAGAGGGGGTGCCAGTTCAGGTGTCGTCGTCATCATCTGACCGAGGTTCAAAATTACGAGGTCCGTCCCAAAAAAGCCCGCGTGTTGCTTCAAAATGGGACATTAATGTAACTAAACTAAAATATTGAAAAGTATTGTTGTAAAATATACTTTTAAAAATTACTTATTGCTGCAAATATACTTTTTAAAAATTATTAAAATTGACAATTGTTTGTTCGGAAATAAAATTTGAATTACTGGAAAACTAATTTTTTTTTCCTTTTGCATATGTACATCACTTTCTTTTTGTATACGAGAAAATAAAAAAGCTTTCATCATACTCCATGATTCTTTCTGCTACACAGATAAATGGATTACTGCCAAGAAAAATCAGACTGTTTTATATTAAGATATGCCATTTCGTAAAATTTATCGTGATACCTCCAAATTATTGCTGCGATTTTCAAAAACAATTTCTTAAACTGATAAATCTGCGCGTAACTGAACCATCCTAAATTTATTACACAAATTAATAACCACAATTATTCTTTTAACATTATACCCTTTTCCGAGCCAATATCACTTATAATCGATCAATTTTCCATTATGAAGCTAAAATCATGACTTCCGTACGGAATTTCGCGAATAATTGCGCACGATGATACACGAAATTTGCCGCCGCCGACAGCTTAAAATTTCGCGAGCACTTCCTGCTCCAAAGGAAGAATCCCAGCTGTTGTTACCTGGGCAACGCCGGCGGTACGTCAGCCACTGAAAAGAGGATGCAGTTTGATCGATAGACGCTTGCGACATGCCCCTCAACTTCCCCAGACGGAAAAGATCAAGACCTAAGTCCTTCTTGTTCTCCTCTACGATAAATAAAACACCCGGAACTGGACTTCGGATAATGTTAATTTCAAAGGTTTCTGAGGAGAAGGATGGAATTTCACTTCAAAATGCTTTGCAATTTCTGTTCACACGTTAGCCGCCACAACTCATGCCTGAGATTCGAACCATCTATTTAATTAGATGACTCCTGTGCTGTCTCTTAAGTGAAGTAGGAGGCCGTGATGACCTAGTGGTAAGGTCTCGGCCTCGGGGCCAGAGGGTTTTCCAGATTCGAAACCCAATTCCACTGAAGATCCGTTATGTATTGGGATTGTAGGAGTCAAACTTCCTCCCGCTGGTGTGGTGCGGAAGTTTGGAGGGGGGAGTGCTACCTCAGGTGTCGTCCTCGTCATCTGACCGTGGTTCAAAATGACGAGGTCCATCTCAAAATAGCCCTCGTGTTGCTTCAAAACGGGACGTTAATATATAACTAAACTAAACTAAATTACAACGTAGGAAGGGTCATCTGATTCGATAGTACGTATGAATCGCATTTGATCGTCGTGTGAGTCATATTTGATTCTTATCATAATTCTTAGACTTATTGCGTTTACATACCCAAAAATGCACAGGTACATAGGCAAACAATCCTTTAATGTAATTTAAATCTACAATTTTGGTGTCCAGGCCACATACCAAATTTCATTCCTGTAGTTTATTCGATCTTTAAATATCGTTATCACAGACAGGCAGATAGACATAACTCAAACCAATGGAAGTGGTCTCCCATAGACTTTTTTCATGAACTTCCTAATAAAGGTATCACCACCCTCCGCAAAAGAATTGAGGACCTTGGGCAAGACAGGGCCCATCACGAGTACTCAAATTTTTATTGCTCTCGGAATGAGAAATTGGAGCAAGACAAAAGGGGTGACATCATAAGCGGGAGCGTCGCCCCCCCCCCCCATACACATACACACTCACCTTGCGACTTTCGCACATCCTGACACAATATAAGGCGTTCTGTACTTCTTAATGTGATGAAAGTGCCATAACGTTATAAAAATGTATAATTGTGGTTATAAAACTGTACACCAAATTTTACCCATCTCTCTGTTTACGTTTAACCTCCCAGCAGTCGCGCGTATGCAAGAGACACTTATATTGTGAATCGTATTGCATGCTTATATCGTTCTTTAACCTTCCAGCGGGCGAGCGTTTTCAAAAGATACTTGCATTGTGCATCGTATTACATATTTATATCGTTCTTTTATGAATTAAAGTGCAATTTTCATTTATAAAATCTTTGTTTACTATTAAGCTAATAAATACAGATAACATAAATAAAAGCTGTATTTTTTTGTAAAACAGTTCGATATATTTATGTAATCGATGCATGATATGTCGTAAAATTTGTCGGCGCGCCCGCTGGAAGGGTAATAAATTAAAATGCAATTTTTATTTATATTATCATTGTTTAGCATAAAGCTAGTAAATACAAAATACATAAATAAAAATTGTATTTATTTTTCTGAAACAACCAGCTATATATATATATAATTGTAATAAAATTAAAATTTTTAACTTTCTTTAATTATTTTTAACGGTACGTCATTTTTAATTACTTCTACCTTTATCGTAATAAGCACACTTCGACCACTTTCAATTCGAGTCACGAGTCTTTCCGGGGAATTCCCTTGTCTGGGTACTTAAACTTTCTGCTCATTCCTATCTGCCCTTTTTGATTTCAACATGTAACCTACCAACAACTGCGCGCAGCTTCGAGCGTTACCTCTTTAATTCTGGTCATGGATCTACGTAAAAAAATGATCCCTTTACCTATGAAAAATTAACCTATCTTCAATGATTGAATAAAAGAAGATTGAATCAACAAACTTCTTTTCCTTGACCCAGATGCTCCACACTTCACCTTTAATAAAGATGTATCATATATATATAATACGACGCACGATATAAGTACCTCGTACATACGTGCAACTGCTGGAGGTTTAAGAGTTATCGCTTCCTGAAGCAGACGGACAGACAGACTTCCTGTGGAGGATTTTGTCCAAAATGTGAGTTGTTTTTCCACTGACATCGTTCCCCTTCACACCACATTATTTAGCAATGGATTCGGAAACCCTCCGCGCTTTTGCGCACGCGCCGGGCGGAGTTATTTTCATCAAAATAGGAGGAAAGTGAAGAATGGAAAGGTGATGTTTACATTTTATTGAACGTGATCTAACAAAGAACTCCGGAAATGCACTCATATGACTCACTGCATGACACCCCTTTCCGGTGTAAAATCGTCGAAAAGTGCTAGTCTCGGAATCCGTTGCTGAACAGTATGTTTGGCGCAATGTGGCTCCATTAAACTGAAATCAACCCACCAACCAATTTTGTCCAAAATTTGAAAGGTATCTACAAATTTGATACAAAGACCACATACCGAATTTCGTTCGTCTAGCTCAACGCGTTTTTGAGTTATCGTGTTCAATACAGACATTTTTTAAACCAGCGGGAGTGGTCTCCCCTAAACTTTCTCGTATACTCCCCCCAAAAGGTGCTCTTTCCCCTCCTCCCCCCCGCGTGTATAAATAAAATTCGAACCTACTGTAACCCAGAATCCAATGACTATCAGAAGGTTTTTCATTGTAGATTAAAGTGATTGTAAAATATTTGGATAAAGAATCAAACTCAAAGAGATGTGTACCGATTAAAAAGCAACTATCACACACTGTTACGTTCCACTCTTATCAGCTCAAGGACAAAGTGACGTAATCCTTCCACGGTACCAGTACGCATGCGTATGGAGAATCGTATTAGAAAAATTAATTATGCAATTTGAGCGCCTTTTTTTTAACCGATTTAAACGAATTTTTGGCACAGATCTATAATTAATGTTAGCAACCGTCATAACAATTTTTATTTATCTATGCCAAAGGGTTTTGGAGATATAAATTTTACAAGTATGCGTTTATACAGTTCGACAGACAGTCACCCTTCGGCAGATTTGGTCCAAAATTTAATATGGCCCTACATTCATGATGATAAAACTGTGTACCAAATTTTATCCATCTAGCTATTCCAGTTTTTGAGTTATAGGGTTCACATGACAACGGACAGACAGACAGACAAACTTCCCGTAGACGGATTTTGTCCAAAATTTGATAAAAATACCTACAAATTATGTGTAAATATCACATACCAAATTTTATCCCTGTATCTCTAATAGTTTTCGAGTTTCGTGTTCCCAGACAGACAGACAGACATAATTCCAAAATTGTGTTTTTCGGACTCAGGGAGGTCTGAAACGTGGAGATTCGTCAAAATATCGAGTTAGAATTTTTTGACGATTACAATACTTTCTCTTCTTATACTTCGCATACGAGAAAGCAAACCAGCGGGAGTGTTCTTGCCTAAACTTTCTCGTATACTTTCCCAAAAAGGTGCCGTTTCTCCTTCCCCCGCGTGGCTAAAAAAATTCAAACCTACTGTTATCCAGAATCCAATGAATATCAGAAGGTTTTTCATTATAGTGATTGAAAAATATCTAGGTAAATAATCCAATTCAAAGAGATGCGTACCGATTAAAACGCATCTATCGCACACTGCTAGGTTTCACCCTTGCCGTCTCAAGGACAAACTGACGTAATTCGCTCCTTTCGCGTGCACAGAAGATTGCTTCCAGTACGCATGCGCGTGGAGATAACGGATTGGTTTCAATAGTAAATTATACAGACCGACAGACAGTCAACCTTTTGACGGATTTGGCCCAAAATTTTATACGGACCTACATTCATGACGATAAAACCGTGTACGAAATTTTATTCATCTAGCTATTCAAGTTTTTGAGTTATAGCGTTCACATGACCGCGGACATACAGATAGACAGACTTCCCTTTGACGGATTTTGTCCAACATTTGATAGAAACCTACAAATTATGTTTAAAGGTCACATACCAAATTTCATCCCCATAGCTCCAATAGTTTCCGAGTTATCGTGTTCACAGACAGACACACAGACAGTATAATTCCAAAATTGAGTTTTTTGGACTCAGGGAGGTCTAAAACGTGGAGATCCGTCAAAATTTCGAGTTCGAATTTTTTGACGATTACAATACTTTCTCTTTGTATACTTCGCATACGAGAAAGTGAAAAAGGATTTTTGGACTCAAGGAGGCCGGAAACTTGGAGATTCATCGAAATTTCGAGATCGACTTTTATGACATTTACAATACTCTGTATACGAGAAAGTAATAAAATCCTGTTTACTGAAGTTGAATTGTAATGTATAGGTACGATTTCCCTCTTCATGGGAAATGGGAAAGCTCTCTTCGCTTAAAAGCAAGAATAATTTGGATTGAAATCCAATTTAGTCATAAGTATTCCAGGTATGGATTTATAATATTCACTTAAAATACGTATCGTTTACATTTCCTGTTCTATTTGGATATTTTCCTTCCGGAGAACAAAAACTATTGCCGAATCGTTGTTAGTCTGCGAAATATGTTGCTTTGAGACAACAACGCACTGTAGTTGGCGATGTTTAACGATGTTTGCTTCACTGAGTGTTATTCACAGAGGATTATTTTGTTTTTTATTGACTGGGAGACTGAATCATAGCGATTTCAAAACCAACTATTGCGTGAAACGGAAATTTAAGACTACTTAAGTGCCAGAATTATAGTTTCATTCGTCTTTCTGGTAAAAAAAAGGAGTCAGATTTCAAAACGATTGTCCCCCCCCCCTCCCTATTGACGACTATCCAAAGCAATCGTCTTCAAAAATAAACATTTTAAAAGTGCTAGTTTATTTAGTGCTTTAAAAGTGCTTATGTTTATTTACTGTTATATTTAAAAGAACTTCTTATGATTTCAACAACATTTGGCTGAAATGCAAACATTCAGAAGTCAGGGACATGTTTAATAAATAAATTTAATTAAAAACATTTTTAAATACCCCCTTTCATTGGTACACTAAACAGCTGACAATTTTTTATTATTATTTTCCACTCAATTTTTCTCAACCACATTAGCAGGTGGCACCACGGGTGCGGAATCAAAATTTTAATTCAATTAATTATTAAATGGCAATTAAGTTCTGAAAATATTAAAATAGCTTAGATCGCAGCGTAGCATAGAGACCCTATTAGTATATAAAATTTCAAAACTCAAAATTTTCAAAAACAAGCGAAAGATGAGTCTTCTACAAATTTCCATCTTTTCAAATATGAAACAAGTTAAATAAAAGTGTACCAAAATCAATAATTCGCAAACGAATTAAGATGTGAAGTTCCTATCCACGAGAAAGGATGGATTACATAGAATAAGACATTGAGTGGAGTAATAGTTTACAAATATTTAATGCATATTCTCCATTCAGGAGCACAACTGTCTGTTAATGAACCATACTTTTTCACAGCATTAAGCAGTATATCTGTTGCTTATGTTCTGTCATGCTATCAGAAATGATGCGCAATTATGTGAAAAATATGGTTCCTTGTCAGACAGTTGTGTTCCTGAATGCAGAACTGCACACTGAACATTGCTGTTACTCCACTCAATATCTTATTCTATATAACGCAGCACTTTACCAACTGCTGAACGATCTGGTGGTTTAAATAATAATCTATACTACTAATCAATTCTCGCTTTGTGATTGAAAACATAAATTCCGGTTCCAATTTTATTCTTTCTGTGCAAACGGCATTTTCTACCTTTGTTCATTTTAGAATTATTTATTTTTAAATTATACGATTCGATTAATTCTAATAAAAAAAATCCTGTTCCATTTTCATCCTTTTTGCGCAAAGGGCATTTGCTACCTTTGTTTGTTTGCGAATTATTTATTTTTAAATTACACGATTAGACAAATTCTAGTTTAAAAAACTGTTCCATTTTCATCCTTCTGTGCAAAGAGCATTTTCCACCTTTGTTCGTTTGAGATTTATTTATTTTTAAATTATACGATTAGACAAATTCTAATAATGCTAACGAACAAGAGTAATTCCAAAGTAAACAGAAAACGGTATTGAAACAATCGAACAGAGTTTAAAAACTAATTTAAAAAATAAAACTCATAGTTTTAATGTAATTACTAGAATTATGTTAACAAAGAAAATATTAACCCATAAATAAGCAATAATATCAAACAGAAAAAGGTTTGCTTTTAAAGTTACGAGCAGCGTAGATTCTAAATCTGAATGTCGTGAGTCACTTTACATTTATCACTCGAGAATGAATTGTCTCCATTACACCATATCTCAATGTAAATGCGATATGACAACTCAATGAAAGGCAATTCATTACGCAGTTTATTCAAATCGTTTGCTTTCATTTCGCTGAACAGTATCAAAGGTAAACAGTGAACGAATTCGTTACTTAGTTTTTCAATGA
>BGPR01015129.1:23463-37445 GCA_013235015.1 Araneus ventricosus
GATAAAAACAGTTGTGTGACAGATTAGGTAAACAGGTTTAACTCTCTGACTGTGTAATTTTTTAAAATCACTATTATGACAACTCAATGCAAGGCAATTTATTACGCAATTAATTCGAATCGTTTGCTTTCATTTCGCTGAAAATTATCAAATGTAAACAGTGAACGAATTCGTTACTTAAAGTTTTTCGATTATGGAAAATTATTCTGTCTGGATCAAAACAGTTGTGTGACAGGATTAGGAAAACAAGTTTAAGTATGCAGATTAACAACCTTAAAGGAAAATATTGCATTTTACCACAGCTACTGAACTTGCTCAGGCGTTAAGTTACCCACACGGTTTCTTTAATCAGTGGTATAAATAGCGCTGAATTTGAAAGCTGTGCATGAAAACATCCAAACGTTTCTTTAGATCCGGCGAAACAATGTGATTTTGATATTACAATTACTCTGTATTGCTACGAAATTTTTAAGATAGAGTTACCGGACATTCGTCCGGACATTCCTGATTTCAAGCTCACGTCCGTGCTAGCATCCGGAGTTTCAAAATGTCCGGATTCACGCTAGTGAATGCGGCGAGAAAAAATTTTGATTGTAATGGCGAAACTCTGACGTATTCGTCAAAGTGACGTCATTCTGTTTTATCCTGTCCAGAATTCTGCGAAAAATTAAAAAGTGATATGACTTTCCTGAATAAGATTATCTCATCAGAAAAGTATATCCGAAACAAAAGAAATGAAAAGGAGATGAGAAAGGGAATGAACCTACTTATCCAGAACCCAACTCAAACTGAAAATTAAGTTTGGGCAGTTCTGTTTCATTTTATTTTCATTACCAAATTTTGATCTAAAAAAAATTTGATTTACAAAAAAATAAAAATGGCAATGAAAAAGGGACGTTTGTAGGCAACTACTAGAATTTCATATTACAACCCCCAAAACCTTTTTCCCCCAGTGTGTACGGATTTTGGCTAAAAAATTATGGTAATCATAGCTATACATAATTATCTTTGCATTTATCCTATATTTTTTTCAAAATTTAAATTATATTTCTTTGTTTTAACCTACTTTCAGTCTACAGAATCATTTCAAGTGCTTTTTTTCCTTCTGCAAGATGTACAAATAGATACCGAAATTCAATCGACCCAGGAATCTTGGCTTGTGTCATGGGAGCATGGATTGATCTCAATGCTAGTTATTTTTATTTGTACTGTGACGCACTCAACAGGTGTATATTGAAGAAAGTTTTCCTTAGATCTTAATGAGCCGAAGCTTAAAGTAAGAAAATAGTGAAGAGTTGAAGCGAAACTGACGATCAACTTGGTCAAATTTGACGATTCAACAACAGTCACCAAATTTGGGGATTTAATGTAGGTCTCAAAATGTCAGCGTAATCACGCTATCTCAAACCCAGATGAAAAACTTAATAACTGGTAATAATCAAAATTTTCTCAGCGGTTGATGCGAAGATTAAAAGGCAGCCGGTGAAAATGTTGACTCAGATAAAGGCTGAAAATTAAATAATGAAAAAATGCCCACCTTACTGAAGTCTTCAGTTCTTTGAAAGACAATTTATTACACTCATGCCTGTGTTGTGTGCATGCATGTGTGTGGTGTGTGTTGCATTCCACTTATTAAAAAGTGGGTTTTCGCGTTTTCTTCTTCGTTATTATATTTTCTTCAGATTTCTATTTTTATGAGAAGATGGGCATCTTTTATATGCGAGGACTTTACATAATTATTTTATGGGCCACATAAAATTACACTTCGTTTCATTGGTCCCTATTAACTTGATGCTTGGTATGGATATTTACTTTCCATTAATTTCAGAAAATTATTCAAATTATGCAAAAAAAATTGTGGGGAGAAGTGAAAGTTTTTTCGGAAATAGTGAATGAAACAAACTTTGCGGGAACTTCCAAAAATCTTTTCCTCTTCTAGTCTTACTGGTGAGATCCATTAACAGGGAAATAGCTACACCTTAGCAACTGCCAACTACTAGTCAGAAGAGAAAAACTAAAATAAAACTAACACTCGAACGAAAAGACGCAACCCTTTCTTCCAGGAGCGATGATCTCAACGTCTCGTGACAGACGCATGATAATAGGATCCGATGGCAACAGGGCAGGGACTGATCACGTGATGGAGTCGTGCTCCGGGACAGGGGTCGATGGAAAGAAAAGGGTTCGTTTCTGGGAACACTCGAATAGAAACCTGTTTGTCTGTGAACTGGGTGTGCTAATGAATGCTTCCTGATTGAAATCTCCATTTTCACTCGATTGATGGTCATACGGTTTCTTTCTTTTTTTCCAATTTGGTTTAAATCTGAAGTTGGTTAGATACCAGCTAAGAAAGAAGTGAAGGGCATTTTACTTCACAGTTGGGCAACAGTTCCAAGAGACTGTTTTAAGAACTATATGTTTTTTCCCCAACTTTCAATCATATATAATTTTTTGATGTTATGGAACCAGATGTAAAATAACAGGTCTGGATAAAAAATTGATTCTTCAGGTTAAATTTAAAAATATATAATTTTAAGGATTTTTTTTTCTTTACTCTTTTACTTTTTAAATCTTAGTGGGATAGGATGTGAATGGTAGCTTCAAGGCTTTTAAAGAGAAACATTATTGTATTAGAAATTTTAGTTTCTTAATTTTTTCAAAGATTTACAAAGCTATAATTGTAAAATAATACTTAAGGTTTCAAAATCTTTTGAGACTATTAACCCTCTGACTACCGAATTTTTTTGAATTACTATTCAGATGCAACTTTTTAAAACATGTTCAAATACCTTTGAACCAAGCTAATTGTTATTTACAATCAGGGCCTTATTAGCATAAAATATTCAACATTTTAAAAGTACTAAGTAAACCCATTAGCTTGCGAAAATCGCAGGATGCAGCAAAAAACAGAGGAGCTTCCAACCCGTGGAAATCGCGGGATATGCCGTGGATATGCAGTCAGAAGGTTAAGGGAAATTTCATACAGACAATAAACACTTTCATCAATGTTAAATTTTAAGATTTCAGTTAACAAATTTATATTTAATCTTAATCGAAAATAGTGTAATCTTAAAAGTTGAAATTTCTGATATTGTTCGAGTGTTTGGGAAATATTTCTATCATAATTAATGTCTTTGACATTCTATATTAACCGTTTAAGGAACCGTTCTATAATATGTATACACGTGTTAATAATTTTCTTACATATGGCACACTTTTTACGGGAAAATTGTTTTTATTCCATAAAAAAACAAAGAGTGTTTATTAATAGAGTTAAAACAAGGCACTTTATCTTTAATTTAACACTGGTACCGAGAATTATTATAGTACCCATGAGAGATCTCAATTACTAAACACTGGGTATGCTAATTCCTTGTATATGATATGGCCACGGTGACCTAGTGGTAAGGTTTCGGCTTCGGGGCGAGAGCGTTCCATGTTTGAAGCCAGACTCCACTAAAGATCTTCTTGGGATGTATATGGGCCTAGAGCAGGCTAAATATGGCGTCATAGGTCAAACGACCTCCTGTTGAAATCGCGTGGAAATTTATAGAGGGTATGTTGGCTCAGATATCGTCCTTGTAACTGACCACTATTTAAAATTACAAGCTTTGACCCAAAATAGCCTCGTGTTGCTTCAAAATAGGACGCTAATATAACTAAATTAAACATCCAACATATAATATTAGCACCAATTATTAATTATATTTTTTCATGCTTTTGTTATCAGTTCTAATAGCATGCTAGCATTGAAAGATTAAAGTGAGTCACTGAATGGTAAGAAGTTAATTACACCTTAAATTCTTTTCCTGGAAATCTTAAGAAACACATTCATAGCTTCCTATTGGCCTTAGTTAATTGGACGGGGGGGAAGATATTTGTTCACTTCCATCTTGTCTTCTTATCATCTGCTGAGGCCCGTCTATGATATTAACGACATAAATTCCATAAATGTTTCGACATTTATCAAAATTATGTTCAAAATGAAGTATAATTTATTTCATTTTAATTCCCCAAAACTTTTCAAACCTACAAAAATCAGAAAATATCCCAGACTTATATACTAGATCTATGATGATAATGTGTTAGAAACAATCCTTAGTTAAATATCTTGAAAAAATTTTAATTTTTTGAATTAGAAATAACCCTTAGTTAAATATCTTGAAAAACCTCAAAAATTATATTATTCTTAATTCTGAATCTTCCGATTCATTGGCAGAAATTCAACACAAAAGGTAGACGAACTACAGGTGTGATGTAGTACTTGGAAATCTGCTTACATTGCCCGCAGACTTTTCTCCTCAATACTTTACCGCAATTATAGAAGCACTTCGGTTAAATCACCCGCCGAAGCAGCAGAGCCAGTTGCCAAATTTCTCATTTGTTTTGTTGCTTCTCTCTCTGTGTCTTGTTTAGATCTGCATTGCCAAAATGGCTCGATTCCATTCCTCATAACAACTCAGGTATGCGTTTACGTCATGCCAAAAGCGGTGAAGACATAAATCGGGATCTTGTTTGTGTCTCGTAATAAATACTTCCTGAATTTAATGTTCGGTGTTCCTATTAGCTTATTTAAACCGTGTCAGCGGAAAAATAACGTCCACCATCAACACCCAGGTGGCAAACCGCGAAAGGTGCGAAAACACATGCGTAATGTACAGTACGTTCAGGTTGAACATACACATATTTACAGAACAACATAAGGTACCGTCACTGATAATAAATATCAAGTACTGTGGGACTTATAGTACGAGAGAAAATAAATGAAAATTGATTTTTCAACAGTTGGATCTTCTTTATAAATATGGACTGATGTAATAAATATAGAATGAAACTTTTTGTTTATTTAAAAAAAGTTGTGAACCCTTAAACTAGCGGTTTCCAATTTTTTTTTCTTCCGTACCTCTTAATGAGGCTTTTTATTTTGACGTAGACTTACGTCTCTCCATAGTGGTCTAATGGTGTGTCGGGAAAGGAAAAAATTATGACGCTCTTCGTAGTATTTTTAAACGCTTATAGCTCCGCAACCAAATAAAATAGAGAATTGGTTTTTAGTTTCATTAAACAGAGAAAAGTTGACATTGAAGATTTACATTACACCACCAGCATCCCCGTGTTTAGAGCCATTTGGCTCCTTGAAGATTGCAAAACGAATTTTAGAATTTGGAATTACGGTTTAGTCACAGTCGAGTAGCAAAGTTGGTGAAAATCACGAAGAATTTTACATAGACAGAGTCACATATTCACACTAGACTAATAGTCACTATAGAGTTAATAGTCACATACTTCTACTACTACTACTTTAGTCACAGAAAGTCACAGTTGAGTAAGTCAAGTAAGTCTACACCCCTCAATTCCAGCGGCCGTTTCGCAGAGACAGCTTCCCGTCGAATTTTTTTTTTGTACCGTTTTGTGTAATTTCGTCCTTTCCCAATCGTCCCTTCGCGCAAAGAAGTTTTTACTATGATGGAATGCAAAACTTATGCAACTTTCGAAAAATTTGGAATTACTATGGATACAATTGTTCACAATCAGTTATGGAAAATCGTGTAACATACAATACTGTAAATGTCTTAATATTAGCCTTTTTTCTTCTGATTAATTAGTTGGAATTTTTCTTCATAGATGGAGCTAGGTTTGCTAGCTTCCAGTACTTTTTACACCTCTTGTCGTCTAGCGTCTTATGTTTTCATCATAATTTCGGCAGAGAGGGTAAATTATTTTACACACTCTAGTTTCTTTTGGATTTTATTAAAGATTTTTGCCTCTTGCTTTTTCAAAATATTTCTCGTTTTGCGGTTGGACAGAATTCAGGCCACAAAGGGTATCCTTTTGATTTATAATCTTACCCTTGACAGAAAATTTTGTCCATTTTAGAACTCCTATATGGCGAGTGGTCTTCGAAAAAGTTCGTCATTTGAGTTCTTATTCATTCCTTCCATTTTGAATAATTTATTTTACATTCTAAATTCTATTTTATTTGTTTTAAATATTAATCATTGTAATTTTTGTTGATGCAATCACTGTTGCGTTGAGCACGCAAAAAGGTGTATAGTTATCGTTTTTTGTTTAAATCTTCTGTTTCTTATATATACTTTTTCTTTTTTTTACCTTTTAATTTGTATTTCTATTATTTATACAATACTGTATCTTACACATTTTACGTCGGAGATTCCGTCACGAGGGCATTTAGGGACTCATATTTCCTCTAATATACTAATTATTTACTTCAAAGTTTAATACAAAGCTTCGCTAACTTACTGTCACGTATTCTGTAAATTTCGTATAATTTGGTTGAAAACTCTGCATGTTATGAGCGACAAGCATCCGGAAAAATTTTGGATTTTTTTTAAAGAATCCCTAATATTTTCCCGAATATCCATGCTAGTTTTACGAAACTGCATGTAAGCAATGTGCATAGTAAACAAAACCATTAATGAAAGTTTCAATTCATTATAAACTTCCTGTGAAACGGGGTGAGTCGAAATCCCTTTTCGTCTTCATCAATTTCTGATTGGTTCCCTAAATGCCCTCCTGACAGAATCTCCTCTATAAAATGTGCACGATACTGATTGCATATTACAGAATTCTCCACAACTGATTTTGAACCATAATTCTAAGTATTTACTTCAGATTTTAATACAAAGTTCCACTAATTTACTGTCAATTATTCTGTAATTTTCGTATAGTTTGGTTGAAAACTTTGCATGTTATAAGCAAAAAAAAATGCGGAAAAACTTAGAATTTTTAAAGAAAAACCTTTATATCTTTACAAATATTCCTGCTATTTTTAGGAAAATGCCTGTAAATATTATGAACATCTGACAAAACTATTGATGAATGTTTGAATTCATTATCAATTTCCTGCGAAACGAGGTGAGCCGAAATCCTTTTCGTCTTCAGCGTTTTCTGGTTGGTTCCCTAAATGCCGAATGAACTTCAGAGTAATAGTAGGCTTTATTTTTGATTTTCTATTTTATTCCAGTTTTACTTTCTCGTATACAAAGTATAAAAAGAGAAAGTATTGTAATCGTCAAAAAACTGGAACCCGAGATTTTTACTATTCTCCATGTTTTGGACCTCCCTGAGTGCAAAAACACAATTTTGGAATTATGACTTTCTCTCTGTGTGCCTGTGAATATGATAAATCAAAAACTATTAAAGCTAGAGGGATGAAATTTGGTACACAGTTTTATTATCATAAATGTAGGTCTGTATCATATTTTGGACCAAATCGTCAAACAAAGGGGTGACTGTCTGTCGGTCTGTATAATCTCATGCCATGCGCCATATTGTGTATCGTATCGGCTCACGATGTTTGTAAAACTTCGGGATATTACTAATGTTTTCAAACATGAATTGTAACAATGTTTTTATTGTTGTAAATGAAATTCGAACCGATCTCATTATTTCAGAAAATCTTTTAATCACGCGCTTTTGCAATTGTTAAGGTTATGTATGGTAGTATAAATTGTTTTCTTGGGAATTTAACTCCAAAGCAGAATTTTCACTTTAATATTCATTGCATTTCCTATTTTGTCGCACCTGCTTCAAAGTAATATTTTTTTAAAACCATGCCTCTGATAATCGGATTTCGGGGGGGGGTTACTTTCTCGTATACTAAGTATACAAAGAGAAAGTATTGTAACCGTCAAAAAATTCGAACTTGAGATTTTGTCGAATCTCCACTTAGAGTATACTAGAAAGTTTAGGGGAGATCACTCCTAATGGTTAATAACAGTATTAGTTCTAAGTCCTAACAAATGAAAACAGCAGGGAAATAACTTCGCATTATCTTTTGCTGAAAGCTAATAACTACTCATCGTAATAATCAACTATTCAAGTGGAGAACAATTATAATGTGATCCATGAGCTTGTTTCATGGAGGTGAATTTTATAAAATACGGGTAGAATGAAGACATATATAATCTCATATCTGAGTTGCGTCAAGCTTGCTGCGGTACTTGTTATTAATATGCGCATAAGACGAGCATGTTCTTTTCACAAATCTTCGCTTAACAAGCAACTCCACCTATCTCAGTTTTTTGAAATTTCAAAGGGAAAGAAAATATTCAATTTTTCGCAACCAATAACGGATATTTCTGAAATTTTTTCACATCTGATACAAACATGAGACCTCATGTTCCTACCAGATGTGAAAAAAAATATTAGAAATATCCGTTATTGGTTGCGAAAAATTGAGTATTTTCTTTCCCTTTGAAATTTCAAAAAACTGAGATGAGTGGTGTTGCTAGTTAAGCGACGAAATCTGTTTACTGGTTGGCCTCCTGGTGGTCTATCTATGTGAACGCAATAACTCAAAAACGCAACCAGCTAGATTACTGAAATTTGGTGTGTGGTCTTGATTCAAAAATTGTGGACCTGCATCAAATTTTTGACCTGTTCAGTTAAAGGAAGGGTTGCAAAATTGATGCTCGATTCTGTTCATTATACGATGAAGCTAAACACAAAAGGCACCATGTTGTTGTAGTGTGCAAGAAAATCGAAGTAGAACACTCCTTTCCATTTCCATGAGAATATAAAAAAATGCTTACAAATCATTATGCATTACATCTATCAAAACTTTAGAATTTTAGGAGGATTATTACTTAGATAGTCTTCTTTTTAAATCATTTCTATTAACAACCAACATTAAAAAACATTCACATTAAAAGATGAACTATCTATTGGAAATTTGTATGTTTCGAAGTGACCAAACTACGCAATGGCTATGTTTTAAATCATTTGCAAACAATTCTCACGTCTTTCAAATAACGTTCCTATTCTGAAAAGAGAAATTTTAATGTCATCTGCATTAAATTTAGCGAACATTTTTATAGTTTAGTTTTTCGATTTCATGGAAATCCTTATTCAAAAAATGTGACGGCATGAATGATCACTGATAGAATAAATGTATTTTTAGTGAAGGTGATATTCCAAGTACTTCAAAATTGTTGTAACAAGTCAAAGTTTTGATTTTGACCTCAGCAACGCAGCTTCGAATATTTAAACACCTGTCATTTACATTATCTTTAAATGTGTACACCTTGGAAAGCACTGCGTAGCTCTTGTTTCGTAATTTAAAACAGCTTTTTGATATCTTTACAGACGTTTGATCCAATACTATTTCTCTTAATGTGTTTTTGTGCCACGAGGAATAAACAGATGACAATAAAAGCTTTCTTTATTCAAAAGCAGAAACGACAAAATAATATCATTCTTCTGAACGCTCACGTTTTCTACAGTTTCATTTGAAAAGCTGTAAAAGACGGCAATTTTTCATAATAAAACAGCTGACCTGTGAAATTAGATTCAACAATCGGGGTGAGTTATGCGCTTTTATTTCCTTGTACACGAAGAAAAAGAAAGTACTGTCATCGTCAAAACATTCGTCCTCGAGGTTTTTGTTGAATCTGCACTTTTCAAACCACCCTGAGGACGAAAAAGACATTTTTCCGGGATTATATCTGTCCGTCTGTCTGTCACAATTGTTTTAATTTGAATAGTAACTAGTAAAATCATTTCATCTAACACACATTTCATTTTCATAGAAATTTAAAATGTATTTTTTGAGAACAAAAAATGTCTCTTGTGTATATAGTCTTGTATCAGTGCATATGGTATGTGCTTCTCTAATTATTCAAGCCAATTTTTAGTGTTTATTGTTAGTGCTTCCTTAAGTAATCAAGCCAAAACAATTTTCGTTTTCAAACGAAGTGCATAGTAAATGTCTATTGCAACCAACCTTCAACTTCAAGGTTCACTTTAATATTACCAAATTTAAAACACATGGATTTTCTCTTCTGTACCACCAACACAATAAACTAGTACGTCCTCACCTGCATGTATCGGAGGCTGCATCTGTACTCGACATGTTTACCGCCTGTCAAACAAAAAACTTAATGTACCACAATGCTTAAACTCTGCAAAATTTGTAAAGTTGTCAATATCTATTGCTATCTTTATAAACTATTATTATTGCTATCTATTATTGCTATCTATAGCTAAACACAAAACGAACCATAACTGTACGAGAAACTCGAGGAGAGACACTCCCCCTGGTTTCATATGCGTATGTAAAACTGATTTTTGTCCTCAAAATAACTTAGTTGACTTTTAGACTGATTTAAGTCTTGCTTATTCAGCAGATGATCGTACTTTGCACTATGTGAAGAATGGAATCATTTGATTTGACGTCACAGTCACGTGACAAACGGAACCGCGAATGCATTAGTATCCAACCTCACATTGTCTAACACTATGGTATGACATCACGCCTTTCTTCCTCGTGCAAGATGCGCAGTGCACTCTGATGTTAAATTGGTGAGGAGCATTACGTGGACTAAACTACCTCCATTGCTCGGATTCAATAGTGTTAAAAGTGAAGAGAATGTAATGAAAATCGGCAGTGCCGTGAAGTAGTTCTAACACCTACTGAAGCAGTCGAATTTTAAATACACATAATAAGCATAATATTATCCAAATAAGCCTTACAAATACAAAAATATAATAATATTACATATTTGCGTTCACAAATGTGTAATCAATCCTAAAAAATTTCCATTCATAGTTTGTTTTAATTCTCTGTATGCAAATGTTCAAGCCCCACACCAGTTAGAGAGAGAATGTTACGTAATGAGCATAAAATCGATGGAATCAATAGCAAGGCGGGATGAAGCACGATTCATGTGCTTACTTTAAACACGCATTTTTAGGTCGCACCAATGATCGGCTGGAAAGCTAGGAATACTGAACGCAAGGGAGATTCACTAAGAGACGTGCTTTGCCAGTTAGGGGATTTGTCTGTAGCAAGAAGCAAAACGGTATCATGGTGCTTTCAATCAAAGTTTTCGAGAAAAAAGAAATTGGAACACATAACTAGACAGCGGCTGAGAACACGAATTGTTTTTAAAATAACTTCTTCACTTGCTTCGGTTGAATGCACGCCACTGATAAATCGGTAGGTACAGGTCACATTAATGGTAAGTGGGGAGAAGAATTTTCAGTTGAAAGAAGTCTTT
This sequence comes from Araneus ventricosus, assembly GCA_013235015.1. Lineage (NCBI taxonomy): Eukaryota > Metazoa > Arthropoda > Arachnida > Araneae > Araneidae > Araneus > Araneus ventricosus. The sequence goes on from BGPR01015129.1 coordinate 34,485, forward strand.
TATTGCTTTTCTTTGCAGTTAGTCTGAAAATTTCATCTTGGAGACGATTTTGAAATTATACAGTCGAGCCATGAGCTAGTATCGATGTTACGGCTAAAGCAAGAATGAAAAGTGAACCTAGGTTTAACCTGTACCAAAGCTTTGCGGCTAAAGCCCGAAGATTTCCCAACACTTCCATCTTTAACCGGTTAAAACTGGGTCGAACCAATCTTAGCCGGCTAAAGGTGGGAGCATTGGGGAATCTTTGGGATTTAGCCGCAAAGCCTTGGTTATCCCCACTTTAACCGGTTAAACCTAGGTTCACCTTTCATTCTTGCTTTAGCCGTAACATCGACATAATGTGCTCTCAACGCAGAGGTCAAAGATAAAAAGAGACAGCTAAGAATACAGTCTAAGCTTTCATACAGTCGGAAACAGTAATTTTCCTTTATTTGGAATCTGAAACGTCTGCGATTCTATGGAGGCTCGTAATGCTATTCCCACAGCCAGATAGACTTCAGATAGTTGAACTTACGATAATTAGATGAGACGCATGGGGAAAACCAAAGCCCCCACGATTCGGAAGTTAAAAAAATGAATTTATCTTTAAATTTAGAGGTGAGAAAAGAATTAATTTCAAAAATGAGGAAAATATAATTTTTCAGATACATATGTTGATGCAATATAAAACAATAAATATACAGCAATTATTCTTTTTCTTATGCAGGCTCCTCAGCGCTGGTATATACATATCAGAGATAATGATTTCGAACAAAATACTTGGATTAATATTTGGTATTGCCCTATGTTATACAACTCTTAAAACGGAATTCATAAAGGAAACGAGGCAGTTTATCAGTCCCTTGATACACGGTGCCACTTCTTCAGCATCACTGTTTTCAATTTCTGGGAGAGAAAATGCAAGTCGCAACTGCCCTCCCAACTTCGACTAGATATGCTCTGTAGGGTGGAGATCTGGTTGGCTAATCTACCCGGGAGATATCTTGACTTTCCAGAAATTCGTTGACCAGCTGAACCCTGACAAGGATTGCCATACTTAATGAAATCAGTGTCAACTGCAGCCCTGAAAAGCTAACATAGTTGCTTAAATCTCATCCCTATACTGCATAGTAGTCACAATCAGCCGAAGCCATGGAGTTCTGTTCAAACATTCAATAAGTTGCCTGCTCGAACTATCAGACTTCCACTTTTATAGTGATATCTTTCTGGAATATTGAAGGGCGGGTAAGTGTCCCACTCTAACCTAACCACCGATTCTCGACGTACATTCATCTAGAGAAGAAACGTTGTAATATATTAATTTTTAAGTACGTGTGATAGGAAGAATTCTCAAAAAGGACTAGAAAGCTACATGTATATCTTTTGCTTTGCTTAGAAATTACCGATTCTTTTAGAATTACTGTTGACTTAAAGTATCAGAAGAAGAGGTTGTATCCTGCTTCTGTAAATTTTTTCATTCTCCACTAGAATACAGATCCCTGTATGATGCATTTTAATTGTACTGTGTTCTGAAATTTCTTCGGACAGCAGCGATAGATTTTAGTTCAATTAAGCAAAGAACAAAATTTAATTTGTCTCGAGTGAAACAATGGATCAACAGGGTTTCTCAAAAATTAGTTATTTTTAAATGCAATTTCTGGAAAAAAAGCAGACGCACCAACCTTTCTAGTTCTTTTTAAGAACTGTTTTTATCACTTACAAAAATTGCAGCTATTTTAGCCCTTTTAGTGCCTACCGAAAGTATCTTACCTATACGAAGAATGCTCGACCAGTTTGACGAATTTGCTAAGGTTTGAGGAAAAGGTCATAAAAAGCAAAATAAGAATTATATTTACAAAATTCATAAAGGAGCATATTATGAAATAAAGGGAGAATAAATTGATGCCAATTGTATTTCAATTTTTGTTGGATATCATACGAATAACATAAATATAAAACATTATGAAAAGCAGAAAAATCGAATATTAACTTATAATATTAATCGAATAGTATTAATATTAATATATAATATTAATCAAATATTATTAATAAATCGAATATATTAATAAAACCATTTATAACGATTTATAAATTTATTTTGAGATAGAGTTCTCTCGCGATGCGATTAGTAAGGCGTCATCGCATACGCAACAATATATCGTCGTTGGCACTTTTCGCAAATGTTGGGAACGGCGATATATCGTCGTTCGGCACTAAAAGGATTAAATAGCACACAAAATTTATGGACACATGTTATTGTTGTAAAGATTCCTTTGAAGAAATATCTATTTATTATTTTAAATTCTCTATTGCTCTAAATTCAATTTTAAAAAAATAAACAAAAACAAGATGCATCGAACTTTCGCATCCTTTTTACAATTTTCTTTCTATCACAAACACTTATAAAATTTGCAACTATTTTAAACTGCGCACTAATTTCATAGACACTTTGTTTTGCTAAAACGGCTCCTTTGAATAAATATATTTTTAATGATTAAATTTTAACGTTTTCTCTGTTATAGTCTCATTAACTTATTGAATTTCTCTATAGTCGCGGATTTCAACCATCTTAAACAGAATTTTCTTCGTGTTCTGTGTAATAAACCACTTATTTAATACCATTACTCATAAAACCGTTCATGGTTATGAATGCATTCTTCCCATTTTAGAACACAGTTACGTCTAATTCAGTATTCTCTAAGTATGTATTGTAAAATAAAAATATCCGGTTAAGATGACGTAAGTTTAACTTTTTTAAACCAACGATTTCTAATAATAAATATGCATGTGTCATCTTCAGAAACGCCATAGCAATCACTTTTATTGAATTCTTCGAGGGAAACTGACATCATCTCAAAATACATCTGAGAAATGATTGCTCAATTTCTTCTAAATTTGGATGCGTATTGTGTGTGTTGTACTATTTTTAGCCATTAAGTACTAAAATATTTATTTGTAAAAATACATACTTTCGTCCTTCAG
>BGPR01015130.1:0-37444 GCA_013235015.1 Araneus ventricosus
GGTGAGAGGAGTACAGACTTGAATATTTGCCATATAATAATGTGTCATTATTGCATGCATTTTCAAAAAACAAAAATTATTTTCAACATGTAACAATGCTTTCATTGTTGAAATTAAATTCAAATTAATTTGTCTCATCAAATCCTTCATTCACAAAAGTTTTGCCATTGATTGAAATTACTAGAAATTTTCCTTTCTTTGGCATTAACAGCAAGACAACATTTTAAAAGTCTGCATTCAAGAATAAAGCATATCAACAGAATAAAATGGTCTAAAAGTTTATTTTCATTTCACCGTTACATCAAAACAAAATTCTATAGATTTTTTCTTTCAAAGAATGTACTAGTTTCTCAGAAAGCAATAAACATAGGTAAGTAAAATGAAGACAAAATTAGATAAACAATTAAGCAACAAGAGAATACTGCTACTTATTTATTAGTTAAAGTTATATACAAAAAAAGATAACTTATGTCTCAAATATAAATCACAATATCTATACAAAAAAACTGCTTTATAAGTAACATTTAATTCAAAATCACATGTACAATTAAAATATTCCAGCATCATACCTTCCCTAAAAATAATGTCACAAGTTTCACACGGAATCGCATTAAAATCTGACGGTAATGCTCAGTTTAATAAATATTTTAAAATCATTGACAACTACATTTAATCCCAAATATCGATTAATAAATCTGTGATATGGGACCTAGCTGCAAGGAATAAAAAAATAATAATAAGTTAAGCTGCATAATTTCTAACTACACAGCGCTGCAGTGCATGAATCTTGTTGATATGTCAAGTGGACTGAAAAATCTCCGTTTTTCCCCAGACTGTAGAAAATCCCTATTTTTTGCCCTAGCTGCAAAATTTTCTTCCCAGTCAATTGAAATACAAGTGAGTGGCGTGCCTGTATTTTTCGATTAAAATGGGAGGAAGAAAGACCAGTCTTGGGCCAAATGGAATGGAAGTCAGATGAATTGCCGCCTTTAGGCATCTGGAAAAGGCCTAGATAATTTGAAAAGCGCTATTTTCCCTTTAACAGATGTCGCGGTGATCAATCATACTGATTGAACAAAGAGGTTCTTTTCACTCTTCTGACCAGTGATCATTAAGAGTTACGAAGTCGTCTTAACGCATGGGTGTGCAGGCAAGTAATGTTAAAAGCAATTTCGACAGTTCTCCTCATTTTTAGGCATTTCAAGACATCCGGCTTCAAATTCTCGTGAATGTCAGTGGGTAAATTGAAAATCAAACACCAGTGATCACTTATTTAAATGTCCAGGTTTGCTTTGCCAGTTTATTTCCCCACAGATGCATTTTTATAATTCCTAGTTTTAAACCGCTAAAATGAAATAAAAATTTAATTTTTCAAGCAAAAAGTAAAGGGGTGGTTTTCGCCCCGAGTCGACACCACTGGTTTATATGATGAATGATATGAGTATGAAAAGATTACTCACACTACAAATAATTAAAATTTAAAGAAAAGACTACTTTTTCTTTTTAAAAATGTACGGAAAAACAATATTTTATACTAATTAATAACAAAAATATGCATTATTGTTCTGAAGGACATTTTTTATTAAATTTTATGATCAATATTTAGAAGCTTTTCATTCCAAAGAATTTTTCAAACATTGTATCAAAGAATTTCATATAAACTCTATCTCAAATTTGAAAAGTAAGTGACTTAACTTGTTATGAGGATTGTTTTCCTTCAGTTATAATAAATGTATGAAAGAAGCTGATGATTTTGATTTCCTTCAGGAAAATATTTTAGAAAGGAAACATTTTAACAAAAGATTGATTAATAAAGATTCATTCTAAATCAGCGGAAAAATACCCCATGAGGTTATTTTATGACGTTGATACATTATACCAACTAGTTGTTATGCCCGGCGTTGCTTGAGATAAAAATACTTTCATGTCTAATATTTTTTATGTAAAAACTACTTTTGTATAGAAAATTATGGACGAGTTTTCTGGTTTGTTTATTTGCGTGTAAGTAGGTTTTCCGCTTGTAGGCTTCCGGTGATAATGTTAAGTCAACGGGAATTTTCAAAATTTCAATACTCTGTTTGAAGATAATAATTAATGTTTAAAGTGGAGTTTTTTAATGTTATGCCTTAAGAATACTTCGAAAATATTAAATTTAATGTTTCTATTGTTGTAGTGCTCAATGTTTACCTAAAATAAGAGCCTGATTTTGTGGAAAGATTGCCATAATTATTCTTTATTACTTGTTTTGGCGACCGCAAGATTTGTTTGGCAGTTAAATTTTTAACCACACAGTTTAGATAATCACAGACGGTTAAATTTTTAACCAAACGATTTAGCTAATTACAATCGTTTCATTTAGAATTTAAATGCTTTAAGAGCCGATTTAAAAAGAAAGGATTACACAAACTCCAAGAACACGGAATTCAACGCTTTGCGTACAAAAGAAAGAACTGATTCGAACTTGCTGCTTCATACAGTTTCCAAATGGATTTGGCGATTGCTTAAATCGGAGGGTTACCGGGAAACGGTCTGTGAATCCAAATAAACAAACTAGAAAACCCGTCCATAGTACCCAAAATTCTTTCATCGTCTGAAACGTTTTTTTTTTTTTTTTTAAATTTAAAAGAGAAAATGAATTGAACCAAATCATTTTTAAAAATCACGGATAGCTAATTTTCACAATAAGTTATTCAAATTTGTTACATAAGTAGTTCAAATTTTGTTCACAGTTCTTGCAGTAAAAGAAAGGTTTTAACGCATAAGTTGACTACATGCTTCGTTTTGAAAATTACTAAATTTATTTCAAAAATTAGCATTAGAGATATAGCTGACCATAAATATGTAAAGGACAAAAATTTAGCATTTTTTATTTTCACGAAATTTGTGGTTTCACAGTGAAACCAATGAACGGTAACGGACTAATTTTCCTCCGAAAAAGTTAACCTCGAAATGCAATTTAAATTATGTACCTAATTTATAAGTATAAAAAGTATTCAGGATATTCAACTTTCATAAAAAATCTATATTATTTTCGAAGATTCAATTTAAAAAAATATCAATTTGTGCCCCCCCCCCCCCCCCATCATTTTGTTTCTCTTAGAGATCAAAAGCAATTTAGCTCTTGCAATGCCGATATCTTTGTGAATACTAACGATGTTGAACTGGAATTTTTATATAAGTTGACATATATATCTGGCTCTCAAATTAGGAAAGAAAAATGACGCCAAGTTTCGCCCATGCGCAGTAAAATAATGCTCACTGTGTGGCTTTACTGCGAAACCAATGAACGAGAAAGGGTTAATGGATTTTTGAGACATTTAATTAGATACTATATTTTTCATTAATAAAAAACCAGGTCAATAGTTGTTCCTGTATAAATTTGAATCGACTGATTTTAAAACTTTTGTTTTAGTCTTCTTCCAGAATTCTGTTACTGTGTTTTAGAAATATTTCTTCGTATGTATTCTTGCTCTTTAGCAATGAAAAAATGTATTGCAAATTGTGAATTTCATAAACAATTTAATTTTTGAATTATTAACAATTTTAATTATTAAGCGAGGGCAACAAATTGAACGGAAATGAAACTTGTGTCACTAAAAAGGTAATTTTTTATAAATTTAATATAATGTAAAAATAGTTTTTGTGGGATAATATTTTCAAAAAATATCACGAAAAAATGTCAAAATATTGCTTAATTTCTAATGAACTGAAATTTTAATTAACTTTTGAATGTTTAAAAGTTGACAGTGATCTTTCTCTTCTTACATGAAATATTTATAAAAATAAGCAAAAATTTCAGAAAATAAAGGTAAATTAGTTCAAAGTCTAGTAACAGAGCAGTTAAAAATTTGCGTTATTTCAAAATCGCCCGCATGTAATCAATTATTTATTAAATTTTGAAAAATCAAGAAAAATTGAAGGAAAAATTTCACAGATATAAAATTGGTATCATTGAAAAAGTAAAATTTTGAACTTTAAGATGGTTTAAAAATAATTTTCGTAGGATAATTTGCTCTGAAGTTACTGGAAAAAACGGTTTCGGTCAATTTCTACCTAACTGATTTTATTTATTTTTGCATTTTAAAAAGTTGACAGTAATCTTTCCCTCTTCTTAATTCTTAATGTCTCAATTAATGTTTAACAGTTTTATTTTAAATAAAACAAATTTATGTGCCTTTACACAAGAACATATAAAATTAATTTTAATATAAACTATATCTAGCAACAAAAATTAATCTGGAATGTTTCATAAGTAATATTTATCTTTAAAAGACTTTGTCAAATATGACTCTTAAAAATGAAATAATTCATCAGAATAATAGGAGTGAAAGATAGGGCATTTTTTTTTTTTATCTCATAATGAAATATATTTCTAAAATAAGTCAGAAAATGAAAGAGCAATATTTTTAAAATACTTATATGGTATCTAACAAGAATACTATAAAAATATCTCTAGCTATTTAAAAGAAAAAATAAATGAATAAAAATATACCTCTAATCGCTTAAGGACATAACCAGAGTTAACTCGTCCTAAATACTGTATGTTCAGTGGCAGTTTTCCGTACGGTGTTAGAGGAGGCCGCCTCGTGCCTCCAAGGAGGCCTCAAAATCCATGCGAAATACATCGCAGTGCCAGGCTGACGGGCGAATTTATGACATGCAGCCGTGTTTCAAATATCATCCTCTCCTCACAGAAAAGTTTCTCCTTCTTTGCTTTAAACTAATTAGTGAATGAAAACAGCCAGACAAAACACTGGGGGAAATAAACCCTAGTGTGACATATGTGTATCATTATTGATAAATTACCCTGCTAGTCACATAGGAAAAATGTGTTCCATAGAGAACGAGATATGCAGAAGACGATATTCCTTTGGTGATGCATCTATTGTACACAAGGCGTGATGTTCTGGCTGGATTATCAAATAGGCAAAGTAGTTAACTGCTTAGGGGCCCAGACGCATGATCCTTTATTTGCATTTAATTTTGTATAATTTAGTACTTTCATTTAATTCGCTAGAGGCGTGTCTCGAATTTAATCAAATTAAAATCAAGTACTGGTTAAATTTCAAGGCGTCATTCTTAAGTTGTTGTTTTTTCATGTTTACGAATTCATTTGCAGAGCATTGTGGTTCAGTTTGCTTTGCAGTTGGCTGTCTGACTCAACAGTCCTGGCAAACTTTGTGTTAGAGTGCTTAGATAGTGTAAAAAAGTTTTGTGTTTTTGTGTAAGGTTCATATAATTTGATCGAAAACTCTGCATGTTATAAGCAAAAAGCATGTGGAAGAATTTGGGATTTTTTAAAGAAATCTTTATATCTTCCCGAGAATCCATGCTACTTTTACGAAAATGCATGTAAGACATAAGCATAGAAAACAAAAGGAGTAATGAATATTTCAAATCATTATGAGCTTTCTGCAAAACAGGGTGAGTCCAAATCATTTACCTCTTCCTCACACTTTGGTCAGCCCCTCAAATGCCCTCGTGACCAAATCGTCACTGTAAAATGCGAGTTCCCATGATTGTACGTCCGAAGATTCTCCACAACTGATTGTGAACCATTGTATTCATGATAACTCCAAATTTTTCGCATTTTACAAATTGTGCAATGCTTTTGGCTAGTAGTGTATAATTACTTAAATTCACTGAGAATGAAATTCATCAAATGGCACATACAAGAAACCTCAAGAGATAAGAACAAATGTTCATAAAATTCATTTCTTATATTAATTTTCATTATCATAAATATTTATAAAAAAATTATGAAAGTTTTGTTATTTTCGTATAAGAACTATAAGGATACTATTTGTTATACAATAGAGGAACGAATATTAACTCAACATGAAAGAGTTTCATGAAAGTTATTAGAATATTTTTTTTATAATTATGAAGTCACTAACATTTATTATAGCCAACTGAATAAACTTAAAAGATTCACATTTTGACATTTTCTCTGTTGTACTTATGAATGTGTTAATTTCATTCCTCTCCAACTTTACTCTAAAGATTTTCCTCAGTTTAAGACTTTTTGATTCAGAAGGAAACTTGTCTTGCAGCAAAGGTCTGTGAATTACATTTAACGATTGAAACATCTTCTTAAAATTCTGATGTATTAGGTTCTTAAAATATGAATAGCTGTTACTTGTTAATAACTACATTATTTAAATAATATATTATTTCAGGAACTTTAAGAACTATTATAATCTTATGCTGTTTACAAGAACAACAATCTAATCATTGAAAAGAAGTTTGGAAACATTTATTCTTTCGCTCTTTTAAATTATGCATTCCTTGGTTTTTAAAAGCAAGAGGTATTTAGAAAAGATAAAAAGGAAACTTTAAGGGAAAGACTGTAGGAATTTTTTTAACTTAAAAAAAATTTGCCAAGTGCCCATTTCAGATGCCGTAGGCATTACGAACACAATTTTACATGCTTCATTTGAGTAATTAAAAATTGTAGATTCGATGCATTCAATGAGCAAGCGAAGGTATTAGGTTCCGGCTCCAGCTGCTAGCAAGGCCGTAGGATGTTTTAGGTAGATTCCTTACAGAAACTCTACCTATTGCAATGGTTCTCATGACACGACTTTCGGAAAATTTCTGCAGATCTTCACCGATCATGACCTCTAGAATCCAAAACCACGCTTCGTTAAAAAGTTTTTTTAAAGTTAATTTGCCTAGTGCCCATTTCAGATGCCGCAGGCATTGCGAGTGTAGTTGAAATTCTACATTTGAAACAGGAAATAATTCAAAGACAACCCACAAATACATTGGGTTCGAAAAGATTTAACTTGAATCAATTAATCTTTAACTGTGACCACAATGCACCTCAAATTTCAAATAGAAAAAACGAAAATAGATTTTCACCGGAAATAATTACATCGACCAAACTTGATTGGTAATTAATCATAATAACTGGTTTAATGTAATAAATTCTAATGAATTATTCACTTTAATCAGTTTATTTGGTTAATATGAATAATCGCCGGTGATTATCCACAATAATCGATTATTCACAATGACCATAAGATATATACTGAGCCAACAATAAAGTATTTTTTTTTTTAAAGAGGGAAAATAAATGTTAGAAATCAGGTAACTAACAATATAAGAATTGGTTTTAAATTGAATAATGAAGATAAGCATAGACCTAGAATTAAAAGTATAAATAAGTTATTTTACGTTACATTTTTATCATTAATAGAATTTTCTTAGGAGGGGGCCTCAAAATAATTTTGCGCATGCATCCTCATATTCTCAAATCCGCCACTGCGTAAGTTACAAAATAACTCAGTCCTTAAGTGATTAAAATGTAATAAAAATATATTTTTATAAATATATACTTTTAATTATAAAAAATATAGGTATTGATTTTCACACCCTTGTTATAAACCAGTAAAGGTGACAGCGAAAATTATGCACTATAATTCAGCGTGGCGATATTCTTGTCACTATTTTGAGAACGGGGGCTGTAAAAATCAATAAGTGCAAAAATATAATATAATAATATATAAACATATTACCATATAAATTGAAAAGTACAAATCTTTCTGCTTTACTTCTTAGTATTCTCATAAAAATCCTATAATGAAAAATTTATACATAAAAATAGAGAAAGCAATTTTAAAACACAGCATTCTTGACATCAAATGTGGAATAAAATTAAGTTGGTGACATTTTCAACTATATCCATTAAAATGAAGGCATAAGATTTTTCATTCCATTATGTTATGTTTGAAGTTATTTAAATGCATTTACAATACAAAAGTAACCAAAATATATTCTAAATTAATGAGATCTGGAAATCATGCACTTAAAATTAGGAGCATTTCAATATAAACAATGTAAAATTTGCCAATTGCAGAAAATTTTGATGGAGTTGTATAAAACTTAACTGAATTATGCAAAAACATACATTGCAATTCAAGAAAATTAATTTTTAGACAAATATTAATGACATTGTTATTTGTTTCACTAATGTAACTGGTAATACTAATTATAAATTATTAATAAGAATACAACTAAATTTCACTAATCATTCAGGAAATACTCAAGTTTTTTACACTTTAGCCAAAAAGTATTACTTGCTTCTTTTAATTTAATAAATAATACTGTTCTTCAAGAATATGTTCTTTATTCTAAACTTTCATCATGTATCTGAACTTCATATTCTACATGAAATATTTTTGCTCAAGGGGTAAATGAATATTAAAAAGGAATAACTTTCAGAAACTTATATGGGGCTCATAGTAAAAGTACTGCTTTGATAAACGGCATCACTGGCGATAATTTTGTTTTGGCGACTTTTTTCAACAGCTTAATATAGGACCCCATGGGCGATATTTTGTTTTGGCGACTTAACGATACGATGTTCGGTCAGACGACAAATACAAGATTATCGCCAGTGACGCCATATATCAAAGCTGTTCCGTAGTAAAAACATTTTAAAGAAGCAGAATATGAACATAATTTTTAAAAGAATAGTAGTAACTAAATTTGGCGCCCGTTTCCTTTCTATATTGATTTAACAAAATTGAATTATCTATCTGTTAAGCAATTTTAGAAATTCTTTCTACTGTATGTAAAGCAGAAAACTTTTCGGAATTAAAACAGAATTCTTGAAAATCAGTAATAGAGATGAATTGATCAAAGCTTACTAAATATAATGTTGTTTAATAATATTAGGTTTGTGTGAAATCAAATCTGATCAAGACAGCATGTTGTGATATGATGTTTTTACCTCTGCTTCAGTGATCCAACATCCTGTATGAAATTTAACTTGACGTTATTTTGATTGGGATTATTAGCAACGATCTGAAGTCCTATTTGAAATTAGCGCTCTATTGTTTGGGATTTATAGTTACTTAGGCTGTTATACCCACTGTAAGATACGAGACACCTAAAATACATCCGTTTAGTAAACAAACATTTCTTGTTGTAATTTCTTCTCCACGCCAAGTCATCTCATTTACGCCAAATTAACGCCAAGTAGTTGCTGACGGCTAAAAATCCTTCACCGAGAATCCGTTCTTTTGATGATGTCGGATCATTATCGTCATATCCGTTGTTGGATTCGGATACGATTATCAAATGTTAAAAATAAGCTTTTCCTTTATTTAGGTTATTCAATCATTTTTTAAATTACATGAATAATAATTTAAATAAAAATTATTTTAATTGTATTTAAATCAGTAGTTTTGAATTTATTTATATCAGATTTATTATTAATAATCCTTTCTATTTATAAATTATAATTCATGGATTTTAATTAAATTTTATAATTTGTCTTTACTAACATTAACTTGTAATCTGAAACGACATCTTAATTCTTATTTAATAAATAATTTATCATGAAAACAAAACCAATTAAAGGCTCTTTTTTGTAAATTTAGCTTAATCTAATTTTTTTAAATATTTAAATAAAATATAAACATAATAATTATAATAAAATATAAACAGCATTCAGATTTACTTAATAGTTGCAATTATACTTCATGAGTAAACTACAATTTTTTTATATAAAAATGTATTCGAAATTATCTTTGATTTACATGACGGCGAACTTTTATTAGAAAACAGCAAGTTAAAGTATTTCTTATTATTGCTTAATTTTTGTAATTAATTTAATTGCAAGTATTAATCAATTTAAGGATAGGGATAGAGGTTGTTTATTTAAGTGTGAATTCAAAAAAATATATATATAGAAAAAAAGATTTCATTTCCATTTTTACATAGCCGGCGAAACTGATCAATTATTTCTGAAAAATTAGAATAATTTTTTACTTTTCAAACGGTTTTTGATAGTAAGCAATTAATTCGAAACAAATGACTTTACAAATATATAGCCATTTGTTTATGTACACATTATAATACTGGTTGGATTGCACACATGTACGACGCAGTTAAGAAACCACTAGAAAAGAGGCGTTTACACGCGTACTGTAAATAACCGCCAGTAGATCAAGTAACAACTTTTTTCTATGTTTTGCCACAATTCGGTGAAGAAATTAGGCCGTTTGTTTATAAGTCGCCGAGGCATCCAAAAGGTTGTGTGGATATGACGTTGATCACGGAGCGCGGTCAACTGTGGATTTGCCGGCAGGCAAGGTAATCAGGCACATTGCTTGGTGGTTTCTGATATCAAGGAATGACGTTCTTCAGACATTTACATACAAGTGAGAGATGGTATGTCTTTTGTTTATAGTTCTTAAAATCATCATATATTTTTCCAGATATGATGAATTTGCTTAGTAATTTTTTTCTTGATTAATGAGTTTTGAATTTTTCAGAATATATTAAAACATGTATTTTTTCTTGATATTTGTTTTAATAATATTAAGCATGAATTAGTAATATTATAGTAATACCTACACACTTATAGTTAATTCCTCTAATATTTTAAGTGTATTAGGTATACTATAAATGCATACTGTGCTGCCATCTGTTACACATTTTAAAACACAGAAGATATTCAAAAGCAAAAAAAAATACATGACAATATATTCACAAAGAAAGAATTAAAGCAAATCTAACGACATTAAATCAAGAAGAAGAAAGATTCCTTTGAAACAAATTTAGGCAATATCTGGAGAAAATTAGCATTTAGAGTTTTAAGAACTATAAACAAGATAGAATGTCTCACTGTTGATGATGTGCAGAAGAGTGAGTCGATCTGCTTGTCCAACAGGAGCCCTCCAAAGTTACAATGGTGCCCTACTCGAGTACAGTATGCCTATATGCTGCCCGGCATCATTTTGGGTGATTAGCGGTCACTTCATGTCGTAGTTCGTAGTGTTAACCACGTTTCATTGTATTAAGTGCTAGTTGTTAAGACGTCTCCTCTAGTTCTTTCCCGACCGTTAAACTTCCTGGAGGAATATTTTGGTGTTTAGCACGACTAATAGTGTAATTTTTTATATGTTGAGTGGAGAATTATATCTTCTTTCCGCTACATATTTCTGCTCGTCCTATTCAATGAGTAAGTTTCAAAATATATTTCATGTTATTAATACCAATCCTGGATTCATTGCATGCAAACTGCTTATTGTTCTTGGTAAATTTAAAGATATATATTTACTAAAAATACAATGTCTTTACTATACCTGGTGATGCATTCAGAAAATTGACTTTATATTTAATGAAGCTTTTTTCTGCAGTATGTTTTCAAGTTCCATCCGTAATTATTAAATTTATTGAAATACATGATATTATTGTTTTATGTGCTATAAGATTATTACTACAAGAATACAAATTTTTGATTGTTCAGATAAATTTATAATTTGCATCCAAAAATCTTTTATGACGCAGCTATGACGTTGATAAACGGACGCGGCATTGCAGCGGTGATCGTCCGGCATCATTTTGTGTGATTAGCGGTCAGTTTTCATTCCGTGGGTTAGTGTTAAGATGTCTCCTGTAGTTCTTTCCTGACCGTTAAACTTTCTGGAGGAATATTGTGGTGTTTAGCATGACCAATAGTGTAATTTTTTATATGTTGAGTGGAAAATTTATAACTTCTTTCCACTACTTTTTTTCCAATTCAATCAGTATGTTTCAAAATATATTTCGTGTTATTAAAACATATCCTGGATTGCTGTAGTCTATTGTATGCAAACTTCTTATTGTTCTTGTGAATTTAAATACATCCCAGATAGCAATTTTAGTTTGCAGCAAAGTTGCAGCAACAAATTGCAACAAATTTGACATGACATGAGTGCAAGCTTGCAGCACTTTAACGTCAGCTTCGAAGCCACCACGCGATGAACTTCCAGCAAGCTTGTCACGTCAAACTCATTTGCAGGCTATAGTAAAAACAGTGTACAACACAACCCGGATTAGAACTCGCGACCTACCGCTTCCTAAGCTGAAGCCCTAACCACTCGGCCAGTAAAACTCGACCCAGATAGCAAAGAAGGTTGCAGAAAGGTTGCCATTTTACTTTCCACAGGCTATCCGCGAAAGCATTTCCGCGAAAACCGTTTCGGAAACCGTTACCGCAAGGTTTACGCAGGAAAGCTTTTATGAACTACCTCACCGACAAGGTTTGAACGACAAGTCCGCGAAAGCATTTCGTATATGATTTATTTTACACTGTTTTCTTGATTTCATTAATTTTTTGAGTTGAGAATATGATTTGAAGTCAAAGAGAGAGCGATTTTAGCTAATAACTATGTTTTGCTAGTAGAATAAATTATGAAATTAGAGTTCAAAAGTAATTACTTTAAAATGGGACAAAATGTCCAGTTATTATTGTTCAACAAACACTGACTGTTTTTAAGATTTAATTTTGTTTATAAACGTTAAAATGTCAATATTAAGAAAAAGGCGATATAGTTTTCTTGAACGTGCGAGTTCTACATTTAGTAAAAAGATGGAAAATGTTTCAAAATTTTTTAATAAAAAGTTAGTTTTTTCACAAATTATCATTGATTTATTGAATTAAAAAAAGAAGGACGGTCTAGGAGATGCTATTAAAAATCGGATGTTTTTTTTAAACAAAGACAAAGATAATTATCTCTTATTGTGCTATCATCTTTGCAGCAAGCTTCTTTTCCAAACTTACAGCAAGCTTGCATTGCAAGGAGGGGTGTCGCTAGTTGTCACGGCGAACTTGTGGCAAACTCGTTTTGCAAGCGAGGGTGGCGATTCTGCATTGTTAGTTTGCCACAGTTTCGCTTCAACTTTGACGCGTCAAATTTGCCATGACAAGATAATATCAAGTAAAAATCAAACTTGATGCAAACGCATGTGCTATCTGGGATATATTTATTAAAATTACAATGTCTCTAATGTACCTGGTGATCCATTCAGAAAATATACTTCATATTTAATGAAGCTTTTTTCTGCAGTGTGTTTCCAGGTTAATACTATCCCTCCTTGTTTATTAAATTTATTATTGTGCATTTTGTTTTATATCCTGTAAGATTTTTACTACAAGAATACAAATCTTTGATTGTTCAGATAAATTTAAAATGCACATATTTTTATATTTTAAAACTGTGTTTAGTTATGTCTTAATTGATGAGAATGAGAAAAAGAATTTTATATCTTGTTATCAAACTTTGCAGCTTACATTGACATTTTATCCTCTTCATGAATGCTGCATTTTTGTTTTATATTCTGGAATTCATAAACTCTTCTGAGGTAAGTGAACCATTAAATACTTTTAGAAAAAGATTTTGATATGCTGTGGGCAGGGACGTGGCGAAGGGGGGTAGGGGGTGTATGACACTCCCCAGATTTTTCTGAAGTCGGCAATTTGACTAAATGAGTCCGCAAATTTTGAAAAAGTAATCGAACGTATTATTTTATTCTGCGTATCCACGACATTTGCAGAATTATTTATTAAAACGCTAAAAAACAAAGTGAACTTTTATTTACTAAGTTGGTTTTTAAATTCTGTTGCAGACCATTGTTTTCAACGACAGGAAGCAGTCCCGACTCCGAGTTCAGGGGTATGCGCAGGACCAGGGTATGGTGATAAAGACTATTGTTAACTGCCCGGGGTCCGGGCAAACTTTTCCTTCTGTAGAGTAAATAAATAAAGATAAAATATCAAGAGCAATGAAAGAAATGAGATGTCACTCTTTTGTAGATCCCGAAATATTCCGTTACCCTTCTGTAAACACCGGCAGTGTTCTTCCCTAGACTTTCTAGTGTACTCCCTAATGAAAGTGTCATCCCCCTGCAAGTCCTTGGACGCAAGGCCGAAACTGCCGAGTTTTATTACCCTGAATCGGGGACCACGGCCAGGACCGGCTCGAGAGGGGTGCGAACGGTGCAACCGCACAAGGCCCCGCGCCGGAATTTGCAAAATTCATTAAAATTTTTTTATTCTTTTTAAAAAGTTCTTTCAACCAACTTTTATGTAAAAAAGGCATAAAATATTAATATTTTTCTAAAAAGAAATATATTGTAATTTTTTTCTGGTTTTGAAAATTTCCTTCAAAGATCTGTTAAAAAAGTAATTGGTGGATCTAGTGGATAAGAATACAACAATTCCCTTTGTTACTTGGAGGTCCACGTGTTTCCGATTCCTGCGCAGAGCAAAAGGTAAAAAGTGATAACATTGTTCAGACCGTTGAGCTTAGAGCTACCAAATTTGGTACAGCTATACTTTGGAGGGTGGGAATGTGCACCTCGGAGTCATTTTTTTTCAAATTTTTATTCAAATTTTAATTATTTAAAATTAAGCAAATTTTGAACGTTTTCGGCCATATTTTCGTGAATAACTTCCGAAAGAACTATTGCATGAAAATGATTTTTATACCACCTTAAAGTACAAACAATTATCTTTCCAATGATATTAGTATGAGTACTGTGCAATAATTACTTTTAATTACAAGTTTTTAAATTGTCATTAACTGCGATCAAGGTCGCTCAAGGAGACCGATCTTCTCTTTTCGATCAAAGGTAGGGAGGAAAGGCGGGGGAATAAGGGAACAACAACAATTTGACAGTATAACTGGAATTCATTGGCCTCCGCAGGGGCCATCACCTGCATTTCTGGGTGAAAAATAGTCTTGTAGTGAACAATGAATACAAGTAGATAAAAACTGTACATAATTTAAAAGAGAGTAAAATTTTTTAAATCTAAAAGAAATTCTGAAGGAAGCTTAAAAATTTAAAAATAAATTAAAACTATGTGCGCCAATTTAAAGAGAGGCAAAAATTTCATGGCGATGATACTGGCGAAGCAAAAAGACGCGACTCGAACCTGGGTCCCATCAGATACGAAACGGCACATAATCCGTCCAAGCCATGGCGACTTGTCGAACAAGTCTCTAGAAGTGAATGAAGAAGAGGGGAAAAGGAAGAGAGGACGCCACTAAGCGGTCATTTATCAACATTGAATGGGCAGCCATTATTGGTCATTTGCGGTTAGAAGGAAAGAATTTAAAAAGTTCATCTCGCAATCAATAGGAAAATAGCGGTTGAAGCAACAGGATTGATTTTCTGAATTAAGTATAAAGCCTTTTAATGATAAAGATAAAGGTGATATTTTAAATTCATTACAATTGATTAATTTCCGTTCAAATTTTTTTTGTACACTTCTTGCGTAATGCAGAAAAAAATTATTCAAATATAATTACTTTCTAAATTTATTACACAAAATGACTGACTAAAATGTTGACATAAAATGCAGATCAATACTTTTTACAGGTCATCAGTAATGCAGTTTGTAATGCGATTAAGAGAGCTGTTTTGTTTATAAGGAATAAGAAAGTAAAGTCGGATACGAAAAGAACGCGGGTTAAATGTCTATCGCAATTTGAAGTTAAAAATTAATTTGTTAAGGGAACAAGGAATATAAAATTAGGCATAAGAGATTAATTTGAAATTATATTCTCGGCGAACAAGCTGGTAAATGCCTAAAATAAAATTAACTGCAATTCAAAATAAAATTATTTCTTTTCTTGACGTAAGAGGACGGTTCATAGTTCATTTTGTTTCCTTAAATAAGAAAAACATGAATTTTGTTTTGTACAACTTTTTTTTTACGTATTTGAATAAAAATTTTTTAATGGCACTCATTCATTATATTTTTCAAAATAAAATTTGTATTTTTGAGGAATGCACGTCTTTTAAATAATAGTCTTAACATGACCTTTCTTCATATTTTGCCTAAATAGCATTTGTCATTCTATAGAATGCCTGGGTATTCTGTTAATACAATATAATAACGCACGGGGCTTTAGATGCCCCTGGCACCAGCCTTAGGTGTCATCTTGGGGACAAAACATTAGTAGGTTAATGTCGCTTTTTACAGTCAAATATCATGAGGGACGAAAAAATAATATCATGCCCCAGTGCGTTATTTGCCCCACTGATGACGATTGTGGGCGAAATAATCATTTTATGCTTCAGGTGCCACTTACTCACTCTAAGCCACTGTTTGTAAATAACATCATCAAATATTGTTTAACAACGGATTCGGAAACCCTCCGCGCTTTTGCGCATGCGCCGGGCGGAGTTATTTTCATCAAAATAGGGGGAAGTGAAGAATGGAAGGGTGATGTTTACATTTTACTGAGCGTGATCTAACAAAGAACTCCGGAAATGCGCTCATATGAGTCATTGCCTGACATCCCTTTCCCGTGTAAAATCGTCCAAAAGTGGTAGTCTCGGAATCCGTCGCTGAAATGTAAACACGTGTGTGTGAACTCTAGAGTTAGTCCATCACTTAACGAAATGAGTAATGTGATGTGCAGCCCATCAGCAAAAAAAAGTAGCGGAGAGTTGCAGAATTTAGATAACTTGGATAATTTTTAATATACATTGACGGATAAGTAGTTTTAATGATAAACAAGTAGAAGAATTCTTTGACGCTTATTTATTTTCAGAACAATGCAATGAAGTTTTTATGAAATACACATTAAATTAGAGATAGAAAAGCTTAAAAGAATTGTGGCATTGGTCTGATCAAGGAAACCGGTTGCCTAGATTGGTCCAGTGGCTGCCCAGAATGGATCCCCAAATTTCTATAAACAATTAAGACAAAAATGTTTTTCGATTATCAAATTCACAAAAGCAAACAATGAATGAACCCATGGATGACATTTTATGCACTGTATCACTTCCTCTTCTCCCTTTGCTTTCTCGTAAATGATACTATCCTTAGTTTTCATACTTTTTGATCCATTGATACCTTTAGGGGAATTCCTTTCCCATGTTCCGATTCCAATTTACGGGGACTGCTAGTGGTGATAATTGCTCTATTGCTCCAATTTCTCTATTCCTATACTTTAAGATAATAACACTGTAGATTTAAATGACCCCATTCAGGCAACCATTTGTGGTCCAATCTAGGCAACTTATAGACAACAAAAAATCCCCTAACCTTATTTTTAAACTATTTTAATAAAATCTTATATTTAAGTGTAACCAGAGAAATTTCCTATATTAGGATATAACATATTTTTCTATTTCATTTAAAGCAGAGTAAAGGCTTTTTGTCTCTTGTTAAAACAATTGATTGTTAATACCTAAAGCACTTGTTCTCTAAGTGTAAGCATATAGCGCTTTCTCTTAAAAATGACTTTATATAATACAACATTATTTGCTATTTTACGGCCCAAATATTTAATAGAATTCAAGCTATGATATAGGTCCAATCTAGATGCCGCGTTCAAATTCGGCGACTTTACCTTATATCACGCCCCATAGAGCAGTTGTTAGAGAAATAAGAAAATAACGAGAATTGAATAGTATTTGCTTGTAGCTGAAAATGAAGAGCCAAGTCTTTGAATATTTAGAAACTGAACCGAATATCAATCCTAATTTTCTAGACGTAATCCTAAATTTTCGTATATCTATACTTATAAAAGGCAATATTTGCGTGAGTGTGTGCGATGTCCAGACGAATTTATCACACTTACAGCCATGAAATTTGGCACACAGGTAGTCTTAATGTTGACTCAAAGCACCTCGAAGCCTGAATTTTAAAATTTAATATAGAAAATTTTTTTATTTAATATTCTGTGTTGTTTTGGGCGATTTTTCGCACAATTTCTCAATAGCATAGTTTTGGATAAATTTACGAAAAAAAAAATTGATACACCATAGGAAAGAGCAACCGATTTCCATTCTAATGAAGTTTGTTCGAACATCTAAAGTAGTTTACTAAATTTTGAGAAATTTTTGAAAAATAGTCACTTTTATGGTCATTTTTTATTTGGGATTTCTTAAAATTCTCGCATCTGACGTTCTTATAACTCTATCATTTTCATTTTTCTGCTCATAACTGAAACGTTTCTGTCGGATTTAAAACAAGAACGGTTAAAATATCTTTTCCCGTTTTTTTTAAAAATAATTTTCCCCCGATTCAAACAGTTTTTTTGCTAGCGAGATTTCTCAGTGAAACATTCTCCGGACGATACCAGAATGCATTGATGCAATTTGATTGGCTTGTGCGTGACCTTGCTCGCGGCAGGTGACGTCATCAGTATTATCGTGTTCTTTTCGGAGATGAGATATTTAAAAAATGACTTCGATAAATATTTTCGGCAGTATCTTATCGTGTTTCTTTGCCTTGCTGTCTAATAATGATTTTCACGTTGCAATCTTTTATTATAGTTTTGGATTAACGTACTCGGTATTGTTTTCGTAAAAATCCATAATGTTTATATTTTGTTTTCAAAACTTTTTCATATCATTGTGGGCGATTATTATTTTTTTTTTATTTTGTTGAAATCCTGATTCCACGGGCAACGCCGTGCGCTTACTACAAGTTTAAATTACAATTTGATGGTTTTGCAGAGAAATGTCAATATCCCTCAATGGACTGATCCAGAAGTTCGCTATAACCGAGGATTCGCTATATCCGACTTTTCAAATAGTGGCTACATAAAATTTAGTATAATCCTTAAACTCATTTTTGTGTTGAATGAATTAATTACACTAAATTACAATTATTTATGGGCTATAATAAATTAAAATAAATATTTGTTTTTAAAAAAATTAAAGAGTGAAATTAATTGTACTTACATTTCGCAACTTCTTAGTACCGTTCAGATTTTTCTCTTAGGCTGAGATTACCACTCTACGAATTTTCCAAATGGTCCGAGCTGTAGATTTAGAAAGAGAAAATTCTGTGCAAACAGCAGGTTGACTCTCACCGTTTTCTATTCTCTTAATAATCTTCACTTTATCCTTGATGGTAAAAGCTTTCCTTTTACTAAAGCTACCCATTTTAAATCTTTGCGAAGTCAACAACTCAAACGATATTCAGCAAATGGAACTAAAGAAAGTGAAAATATGTGTTATGACATATGTTCCTTATCTCTTAGCAGTTTTGTCAGACAAAAGGGAAACAAATGTGCATTCTCTATGGACTATAAAGGAAGGTGGTTGAGTGATAACCGTTCCTCAGGGGGCTACCTCCAATCATGGCAAAATAGGTGAAGGACTGGCATTCAATCTATTGCCGTGATGAGTAAAAGTTCTAAGGAATCCGTGACGTTTACTGTATTACTGCCACGAGAAAAACCCTAGACACCAGACATGCCTGTGGCGGGAGTCATGGAAACGGGATATTCCACTGCATTTTGGAGGTGAATGAAAGGGCTTTATTTTATTTGGCGCAGATAGAACCGGCAGAAGTCTCGTTTCGCTTTGTACTACGGTCGAAAACGAATTCCTCACCTAACGAAGTGTGCTTTGTTCGCCAAATGTTGCGGTTAATTTTATACCAGTTTACCTCCTTTCTTCGACTCGTCTACTTGCGGCAACCCTGCTCAGGGGTTTTCTCCTGGCGGTAGGCCAGTACATGATGTTTGGACAGATGATGATTTGACGGTTTTAGCTGCAGTTCATTGGCCTCCACAGTAGCGTGGGCCGAAAAAACCTTTTTTTTAGAAATTGATTTTGGCATAGTGCGGAAAAGTTGTGCAATAGATCTGTTAAAACCCTCCAAAAATTTCATCAATTTCATTTAATATTTAGCCGCGCCCCTTTGGAATTAAAAAAATTGAAAAAATCTATTTTTTTCCAAAAAAATATATTTTGAAAATAATTTCGAAATTAGTTCTCGCATACAGCGGAAATGTTACCCTATGGATCAGTTAAAACCCTCAAAAACTTTTATAATTTCTCCCAATATTTAGCAGCGCCCCTCCGACATTTAAAAATTGAGAAAAAGAAGAAAAATTTGGTTTTTTGAAAGAAATATAATTTGAAAAGTAATTTTAAAATTAGTACTGGGATATAATGAAAATAGTACGTAATGCATTAATTAGAACCCACCTAAAATTCAATCAATTTTACTCGATAGTTATTCGCTGATTTAAAAATATGCACGCACGCATATAAAACCTATCCTATATATATAACCTATCCTAAACATCAGAAGCGCATGTAGTATTAATAGAGGTTTCTGCTTGTCAATTTCTGTTAGAATTTAGAGCCGACCAAGTCTGCGGCAGCATGAAACCACGTCATCTAAACTGTCTTGCACATTTTGGTGACCCTCCGGATGGAAGCATCGATGTACGAGAAAGTGTATATATGTATCTATATAAAGAAAAAATAGCACGAGAACATCTCACGGGCCCTCAGCACTATCCTGACAATGGACTCGTCTCCGGGACCAGGGGCGAGGTGTCCCGTAATCAAGAAGAAGAAGTATTAATAGAGGAACCAGGTTGCAAGTATACATGTCATATATAATTAACTGCTGGTGAAAGTGCAAAAGAAATAGCCCATGGTATTATCAAATTTATAAAAACGTATAATATGAGTTTGCGGAACCTATATATATCGGTTATTGGATGTGACGGAGCAAATGTGAATACGGGCAAATGTAATACGTTTGCTTGAGACATACATTGGAAGACCATTACAATGGAATATATTTATGCTACATACTAATGAGTTGCCACTAAGGCACCTCATTGTGGAAATGGACGGCTGCACAAAGGGACCGTATTCATATTCTGGACGTATTGGATTGCTTCTAAAAGAATGTGAAAAAATCCAATTGTCAAATTTGATCAAATTGACTGTACTCTTCAGCCTTTGGATCTGAGAGATATCAAAAAAGTAAGTACTGACCAACAAGGTATCGCATCTGTCTTGCCATAAAAGACGGTAGTTGCTCTTCTAGCGTGACATGCACGATGGCTGACCCCCGCAAACTGTTTGTTACGGTTATACATTGGCACTCCATGTCCATCACAGAATTTCATAATACTCGTGAAGTATGTAATGCTGGTTTATGCTCCAATGTGGTTTGAAATAAAAATGAAATCGAATTGCCAGTAAGGTGCCCAACATTTCTGGAAAATCATTTCCCTTGCAAGGCAGCTTCCAGCCAATGTTAAGCAAATTATTTGCAAACTATTCTCAAATAATTCATATTTTGCGCATCCCGAACACCTGTTATTAACAATGCTACATGATTCTAGAAAACATATACGGGAATTAGCAGTTAGGCGTATTCTCGACGCCAGAGACACTGTAAAACATATCCGTTTTTTCCCCGGACTTTTTCCGTATATTTGACGGTTTAAAGCTGTTTTGATGACAAAACGGTTTTTCACCGTTTTCCGCTCCAGCCATAAACGGTTTAAAACCGTAAGTTCAAATTCTATTTTTCGTCATACGGTATTGCTTTCCGTATGATAACTTTCCCTTTTCTTAAATGTAATTTTATTGCATTCATTTCATATTTTTAATAGGGTTCCATCTCCGCTATTGTTTACACATGTTGCAGTAACCTGTTGTCACTCATGAAAGCTAACCTTAAAACAAGTGTTCTGGCAATAGTTGATTTTTACACCACTAGGTGGCGCCATTAGAGCTATAGTGACTTTAAAACTCAAATAGATTATTTTTACTTCAGGTTATGAAGTCTCCGGTGGTCTAGAGGTTAGAGCGACTGCCTTTTATTTCTATGAACGCGGTTTCGATCCCCGGCTCGGAGGAGTTAGAAGTTTTGTCACCATCTTGCATCGAAATCGTCCAAGTAAGTTCAATTAAGAATTATATTAATTAAACTAATTGAAATTAATAATTAAGCCTTGATTAATTAATATTTCTAATTGATAATACACATCAGCATATTTCAACTCGAACAGAAGGAGAAAAACAACTCAACTCAGTCGATGACGTCACTTACTTCGATGACTTAATTTTTACGGAGAAAACTTAATTTCATACGGTAAAAAACCGTTGTGACTACGGATTTACTTCGTAACTTTTACGGGTAAAACTTGTTCCTGTATGGTAAAAAACCGTTGTGCCTACGGATTTACTTCGTAACTTTTACGGTTTTGCACAACCAACCCAGCTGCCAGTTTAAAACCGTAAATTTTACGGGATTTTTTTTACAGTGTAAGAAGACGAAGAACTCGGGTGGTTTGCGTTTGTTCAAGCTTCCTAAACTCAATTTCGAAGCACCGATTATATTGATTTAATTTATTGGTTAAACTGTGTTGTAACAGAGACGCCTCTTACATGTATATAAAGGACAAAGACTTGAAAGAAATGTGCAAAGAAGAACAGTTTCCAGTACTAACTCTTGAGGAATTTCTATGCCACACGCAGTCTGTTGAACGACGTGTTAAACTAATATCTGAAGCTGCAATGAAAGTTTGTGGTGAGACTGGAAGAGATGGATGCCATACTTCAAGCAAGGAAGGAACTTCCACGTTTGGCAACAAGGGACAATATTATTCTAACACCTAATATTCAATACTAGCAGTACGCGCACGGCGATGCCCGTGGAATCAGGACTTAAACAAAATAAAAAAAAAAATCGCCCACAATGACACGAAAAAGTTTTCAAAACAAAATCAAAACAAAAGATACACATTATAGATTTTCCGGCTTATTTTTTCCGCGATAATAACATGTAGAAAAACAGTACAGAGTACATTAATCCAAAATAATATAAAAAAATTGTTGCCCGTGGAATCAGGACTTCAACCAAATGAAAAAAAATTCTTAGTACATGACAAAAAGCTCCGAAGGTTATGACGTCACCTGACCCTTCATCCAATCAAATTGAAAGCTGCGTTCCGAAAGACTGTCGCTGAAGGAATTTCGCTCGACAAAAATAACTTTCATCTGCCCAGGAATAATTTAATTTAAAAAAAACAGGAAAAGATATTTTAACCGTTCTTGTTTTAAATCAGAGAGAACCGTTCTAGTTATAAGCTGAATAAAATTGAAAATAATGGTGTTATTAGAAAGTCGGATGCAACAAATTTAAAATCAAAACTAACATCTTGATGCCAAAACTGAGTATTTTTTAAAAATTTCTCAAAATTCAGTAAATTGCGTTAGAAATTCAAAACTAACTTCATTAGAACGGAAATCGCGTGCTCTTTCCGATGGTGTATCTATTTTTGTCGTACAGTTATTTGAAATCATTCTATTGAGAAATAACCGCGAAAAATCAAACAAAACAACACAAAACATTAAATAAAAAAAAATCTAGATTAAAATTTAAAATTTCGGCTTCGAGGTGCATTCAGTCACCATTACGACTACCTGTGTACCAAATTTCATGGCTGTAAGTGCGATAGATTCGTCTGGACATCGCAGACAAACACACACACATACACACACACGCACGCACACAAACATTGCCTTTTATAATATAGATGCATGAGATATTATTATATACATTTCAAATTTGTAGATTTTGGTTTTAATCTGCATTCTATCTGCGTGTAATTCAAGAAAAAATATGCTGGTATTAATTTCGTAAAAAGAATCTTGAATAAAAAAGTTAAATCACGTAATAATATAGAATTATATATATAGAGAGAGAGTATATAGATATATAGTGTAGTTATATATATAGCCATTTTTCTCCAATATTTCATGTCAGAGGGGCGCGGTTAAATCTTGAGAGAAATTGATAAAATTTTTTGTGGGTTCAAACTGACCCATTATGAAACATTTTCATTGTATGCCAGTAAAAATTTTATAATTTTTTTCAAAAAATATTTTTTCACAAAAAACGATTTTTCTCTTTTTTTCTATTTTTCAAATGTCAAAGGGGCGAAGCTAAATATTAAACGAAATTGATGAAATTTTTTGTGGGATTTAACAGATCTATTGCACAACGTTTCCGAACTATGCCAAAATCGATTTCTAAAAAAAGGTTTTTAAGTCCCACCCTACTCCACAGGGGCCATCACCTGTATTTCTTGATAAAAATAAGCTTGTAGTTAACAATGAAGATCCAAGTAGAAAAAACTGTGCACTTAAAAATGGGAAATAAAAAATTAAAAAGGCAAAGAGATTTTAGAGGAGAATATGAAATAGATTTAAAAATATTTATAAAATTGTAAAAGAGAATATGAAATTAATTTCAAAACTTTTTAGCTTAAGAAGAGAGAAGAAAGGTTGAGGTCTGGATTTTAAACAATTGTAAGATAAAATAAGTTTTTAAAAGAGTGAAGATTCCATGGCGATGATTCTGGCGAAGCAAAACAAGACGCGAGGCTCGAACGGGGTCAATCGCATGGCATTTAACCAACTGAGCCAGTGGGGCTTGTTTAAAAAGAGGCTGGGAGTGACTAAGTGCAGGAGGATGGGTGAATAGAAAAACAAGATTATTAATTGTAATTTAAATTAGAAATGAAGATTTGGGTTTTATCAATATCATTATTGGCTTTTCTTAATTGTTGGGTGAGGATTTTAACATCCATATTGCCAAAGAGTTTTTTTGAATTCATTGAGAACAAAGAAAATGTCATAAAGACTATTAATTTTTTCCCTAGGAAGATTAATAATTGGAGTGTTCTCTTTAATACTGTTGGGGTTATGCTCAGAATCTGGGAGGCTAATACTATCACTTGCCATAGCAGCATAAGTGATCGAGGGGTTAACGGGTCTGGATTGAAAGAAATTTGTATTGGGGTTAGTTCTAGCTTTTGGTTCGAAATTTTTCACCTCCTCTCCAAGAAGCAAGATGTCCTTCTTTGCCACAATTTATGCATTTAAGTTTGGAAATTTTTCCCTAATCATTAAGATCAAAAGTCTTATGGCATTGTTGGTCAGCGTGTTCGCCATCACATTTCAGGCATCTTGTTTTCATACTACAAGAGGCTGCACTGTGGTGAAATAAATTACAATTAAAGCACATAAGTGTACCAGTTCTTTAAAATTTTTGAATTTCTACTTTCATATAGAGAATATGTTCTACATTCCAGATGCGTCTGTTATTTTCGATATTGGGAAGTGTGACCTGAAATAATCGAAGGGGCCGTTTAGTGAGGGGGCTTGTGAGTTGGACTACTTTTTCTATTGTCAGTTTATGAAATTCCTCTAAAAAGGCTTTTATTTCATGAGGTTTTGATTCCCAGGGAAGTTCTTTGATAACGACTTTAATGGGTCTGAGCCATTTGGGGATGAAAACAAAAAATTCAAGATTTTTAGTTGAGAAAAATTTGATTAGTTTCGTTATAACATGTTTATGGAGTACCTGCCCCCGCAGGGGCCTACCTCCTATCATTGTAATATAGGAGAAGGCCTGACGGGCAGTACGTTGCCGTGGTGCATAAAAGTTCTAAAGAGTTCATGTTGTGCTCTTGGTGTTATCAGAGCTGCTGGCGACGTTAGGAGTCTTGGAGAGAGTTTGTAGCTGGAGTGGTGGAGCTAGCTGGCCATTGGTGGAGCGTTTAGTCAGCAGGAGAGAGTGAGTGTGGAGAAGTCATGGCAGGTCACTGATTGGATCGTCGGAGAGGAAGGAGTGTGGGGTTGCCGAGGTCTTTTAATACAAATATTAGGGCTATAAATAGGAATAACTTTAAATGCCTCGTTAGTGTGATTTTCTAAGCTTTTAAAGAAATTAAGAGAGAACTTTTTAATGACGGGGTTTTAAAAGAGGGGTATTTGAGAGATCTGTAGATATCTCTATTGAGCATATACCATTCAGCATGGGAAATTTTTCTTATGATATGATTTTGCTTAGTTTCAAGAATTTTAATCAAGAATTTTTGGCTGCGTATCCCCACACCAGACTGGCATAACTAAGTACTGGACGCAAATAGGCAGCGTAAATAAATAACTTATTGTTTCTAATCATTTTAGAGTTTCGAGCAATTAGGGGGTAAAATGTTCTGGTAACATCTCGAAACTTTTTCTTGATATGAAGGAAGTGGGGTTTCCAGGTTAATCTTTTATCTAAAATTACGCCAAGGTATTTGCATTCCTGAGACCACGGGATAGTTTGTTCATTAATTTTAATGGGGGAGATTAGATTAGAGTTAGTAAACATGATGGCTTCAGTTTTACTAGCATTAATTTGAATTTTTCACTTTGAGAACCAGACCTCAAGGGATTTTAAGTGTTTATTAAGTGCAATTTGTATGTAATTGAGATTTTTTTGTTTCTTAACAGTATTGCTGTGTCATCAGCAAATATGCTAAGGATAGTGTTGAATTGTTTGGGAATGTCATTGATGTAGAGTGCGAAGAGGATTGGACCGATTTTCGACCCCTGAGCAACTCCTGCTTTAATAGATTTGTGGTGGGAGAGTTCATTGTTAACTCTGACTGCAAAATTCCTATTTGTTAGGTAAGAGTGAAAGGTTTTGATGTGGTAGTGAGGTGTATTATAATAAATGAGTTTGTAAATAAAGCAATCCTGCCAAACTCTGTCGTAGGCTTTCTAAATGTCAAGGAAAACAGCTCCTGGTTTTTGTTTGCTATTGAGACCCTCTTGGATAAACTCAGTGACTCTAAGAAATTGGTGGGTGTAGAGAGGTTCTTTCTAAAGCCAAATTGTTCACGGATAAGGATATTATTTTCCTCGAGATGGTCATTGAGTCTACTGAGGAGAATGTGTTCAGCAATTTTACTAATAAATGGCAATAGTCAGATGTGTCTATAACTCACAAGATCAGTGGGATCTTTGCTTGGTTTTAAGATTGGAATAATCGTGGCTGTTTTCCATGTAGTGGGAAAGAATCCAAATTTCCTAATATTTTCAATAATAAGTCTGAGAGTTAAGATAGAATTACTAGGAAGATTGATAATAATTTTGTTGTTAATGCCGTCATAGCAGGTGCTTTATTCTTTTTTTTAAGCTTTTTAATGCAGTTAATTAATTCGTCATTTTGAGGGGATAGAAATAATTGAAATTATTAGGGAGTGTATTCTGAAAGCCCCTAACAGAGTTTTCAACAATAGTCTCTGTTTCTGAGTTACGGAGCTCATTGAGCTGAAATTGGTTTTCAAGACTATCAGCTAGGCAGTTGGCTTCTTCCTTGTTTGTTTGTGCAATATTGGAGGGAACATAAAGGGTCGGAATATTTTATTTTTTCCTTTTGAAAGGACGTGTAAAATTCCAAAAGGTTCCCTCATCAACGTTAACATTTGTAAGTGCGTTTACATAGCTGTCATTTTCAATTTTGTCACTAAGTTTATTGATTTTCTTATTAAGCTTGTTCAATTTACTCTTGAGGACTGGTTCTCTATACCTCTGAAACATATTTCTGACAAAATTTCTCTCGTTATTGAGTTCCCTGACCCTCGGGTCAATGTAAGTTGAGAATTAGGAATGGAGTTAGAAGCGGCTATCTTGGCATCCATGAACTGCTCAAATTTTTCTACGATCATATCAAGATCATCGGGAGTATTAATAATAGCATTATTAATGTTTTCAGCAATATCAAGATGGTTTCTGAATTTATTCTAATTGGTTTTAGTTTTGCCATTAGAACTAGGAATAGTACATTTGAAGTAAAAATTTAGAAGAGCAGGATTATGGTCAGAGTTGAGCTCAGAAAGGGAGTGAATTTCATAGGGATAAAAGAACTCTCTAACAATAGCAAGGTATTAGAAGAATTATTTCCAAACCTAGTTGGGATACTTGCAGCCAAAATTTCAATTCTTGCATTATTGGTAAAAATCATTAAGGTGACTCCTTTTGGGTTATTGTGACTGCATTCCCAGTTAATGTGATGCGAGTTGTACAGGTCTATTCTCGTACCCCTGTTGGGTTGGGAGCGTTTCGCCTTTCGACCGCGGGACGTTAATGGCTTTTTCTCGACCGAAAGAAGGGGTCTGATTCTCGTACCTCGGTCGTTTCGAACATCTCGCTTTACGCTAGGAAGTGACGTATTTCTGCTGCGCGCGCAGCAAATCAAGCGATCGTCATGCGATATTTTTGTTTATGGTTTCAGATTCAGTTCGAGTTTTGAATCGCCAAAGGAACTATGGCGAAGCGTACATTTGCTTCCCAATTCGAAATTATATTGGATTATTTTGAAAAATATCCACAAATCTGAAGTGGGAAAGTTGATCGAATCTTTTCAAAAGACACCAAGGGTAAGAGGTGGGAAGATTTAACTTCTGCTCTTATAAGATGCATTATAATGCATCTTTCTTGCTTTCATAAGTCCATTGTTAAGGGGGGTTAAAGCATTTATCTTTTACAAAATATACATTTATAATAATATTATACATTTACAGAACATAAATTGCAGTCTTTTTTCAATATATTGATGTAATTTTACCAGTTTTCTAGAGAAAGGAAAAGTAATAAACTTTTTTCCATGCCAATTATTTTAACATGAATAAATCTTACAAACCATTTGCTTATTTTTCCAATTGCATAAGAAAATAAAACATGAAAGAAAGTTATTAAATTCAGCAAGTTTTCACAACATTAAAAAAATTACATCTTTATCAAGGAACAAGAAAAATTCTTTTATTGTCAGATTTTGCAATTACTTTGTAAATATTTGACAAATTTCTTTGAATTAATTAAAACCCAAATAAAAAAATTGTAATGATATATACGGAACGAGGAAAGTCATTCCACACTCAATGTTAAAAAAATGTTAAAATGTTACCCTAATTTAATTTAATAAGAATATATTAAGTAATTAAAACTTTAAATGTAATTGATCTTAGCTAATTATCAAATATCATTATTGACTATCTTGATGTAGTAGTAAAAGATTTAACTACTTTTAAACATTTAATTACTTTAGATTGTCGTATTAAATTATTAGATTAAATTATTTAAATTCGATAAAAGATTTAACTACTTTTTAAAAAAATCTAAATTAATTGATAATTTCTTCTTCTGATCGGTCAAATGGATTACATTTATCCCGATAAACCCTTTTAAAACACAATTAACGTCTTAGCAGCCTCCATTTTAAACGAAAATTTGATAAGTTCTGATATCGAAACAATACTTCTCGCTAGCGAATAGCGTTTACGCTGGGTCATTCCATGTCAAATCAACCAAAAAAAATAAGATTTGACACCCATGATCTCAGATTTTCATGAAACTTGGCATATTTGTTCCTATTATGGATTTAAGTAAGCATGCAAAATATTTTTGCTCAATCTCAAATACTTTAGGTTTTATAGCCTGTTCAAGTTTTAAGAATTTCAAGATTTTTATCGAATTAGGCTTAGCAAATACGATTGGTTCTTTTATAGAAAATAAGTTGTCTTCCTTATTTACCAACAAATGTTGATGAAAATATTTATGATTATACTTTAATATATATATAAAGAATCCAGTAAAAAATAAACTAAACCAGTAAGTATTTATACATGGCTAGGAAAAATTCTGAAATTTTATTTTGAAAATTTTGTAAATGAAATATCGAGTTCCACACGAAAGGGACTATCATAAAAAGTGAAAAGGATAATCAAAAAAATTTATTTAATTTATTTTTCTAAAAGATATACTCTATCACATGAAAAAATAAAAATAGTGGTTTTTTCAGTCCTTCATTATTTTTTACGGCCTAGAAAAAAAATCGAAAATTCATGCGTTTGTTTTCATTGTGTTAAATTCAAATTTCCTTTCATTTAAATTCAGCCATTTTGTCTTGTAAACTATGAAAGTAACCACTATTATGTACTGCAGCCAAGGCTAAACAGAATTTAAAAAATAGTGCTAATAAAGTAAAAAAATTCAATTACAAAGTGAGGTACTTATTTACGTTTGTTGGAATGGAAAAAGTTTAGTTACAAAACTCACCACTAAGAATATTTCAAATTCTAAGTCCATTGTCCTTTAATTTTCTCAAATGTTTTCAAAACTTGACTTTACAAGCAACATGCATTCTTGAGAGAATTGGTAAGTTCTTCCAGTCATTGTTTTTGGAGGTTTCACGATTGCGATGATGTGAGGGATGGGTACTGCACATACATCTTCCCTGTTGGGCCAAAAAATGATAGTGATGGTCCATTAGGATGTAAAAACTTTACAGTGACATCTTCTTCTGCATTCACCTCACTCACCATACCAAAATACCATAAATTGTCATAAATACAACCGACAAATCATCCAGGATATAAATCTTTCATTTTCACTAATAAAGTTTGATGCTTAAGTAAGTTGAAAGTAAGAGCTGGTGTTTCATCTCTGCTGATTCTTCTAGCCTCAATCATTCCCAAGTCGTCTATTGGCTGAAAGTTGTGGAATAGTCTGGTTCCTGGAAGAGTTTGGGTATCTTTTAGGCGACTTTCCAGAGTAAGGCTAGTAGAATCAACCGCTTCTTTAGAAATATGGTGGAAGGTAATGTTTGCAATGTTGACTTGGCAAAACTCGAAAAGCTCATTTGTTGTTGTAATTTGTCTATCCAGATGTTGTTGAAGACTTTGCTTCCTAGCTAATCGTTTGACGGTACCTCCTATACCATCGCATTCTGATTTCCCATGACTAGTTGCAAAAAATGACCACTGTGCTTTTAGTTTAAAGTCCTTCTCATACAGACACAGATTCATGAAGTTGTATTTATTTTTATACTGCCCGGCACATCCATCACTGAAATAGTGAATGTTTGTTATATGTGGGTAGTTTTCTTTCAGAAAAGCAGTCACAGTTTTTTGTATCTCGTATACCATACTTACGTCATGCTTCAGGTCATCAGATATGATACAAAGGAGTATAATCAGTTTTACATTGCTTGTATCCTTGCAGTGAATCATAACAGGATGAATAGTGCATGAATTTGAGTTCCAGTGGTAACCTTGAGCCTCATCTTGTATTGTGAATGCATAGTTTTCACTAAAATCCATCGAGACAACAGCTGTATTTGAGGAAGCAGTTCCCTTTAAATTTTTAAAAAATGAAGATTGGGATTTGGCAATGTATGAGTGTGGTAACAACTTATTCAGTTTTTCTACTAATTTTTCAATCAATTCACCAACTGAGGTCGAACACCGTATCATTTCAGTTCGATCCGTTGAAACCCACTGATTGTACTCAACAATGTCTTCATCATCATAGTCCTCAAATTTTGCCTGTAAAAACTGGACAAAGTTATCTTTTGATGGGCATTTGTCACAGTGCCTTAGCATACATTTTCTTCCTGCTCCTTCACAAACTATATATGACATAAGCTGTTTGTATTCCTCTTCAAAACCTGCTCCGTGAATCAATAAAAAACATTTTGATGTATTGTGCATACGCACATTAAGTGTGTGCCACTGGCACCAGCCAAAACGCACCACTTGGGTCACAAAGAACAAAATTTTGAAAGACCTATTTTCAAGTTGGGGTATTCCAATTTAAAACTTGAATATAGCTCACTAAGATTACATAAAATCAAACGTTTTCTCTCGTATACTTTTTTCCCTATACTCACCACATCCTTCATCCCCGGCAAAATTCTAGACTGTTCATCAAGCTGATAAAACTTTTTTACCAATTCAATGATATCAGGACTCAACTGTTTCCCATTTCTTCGAGCTGTCTCTGCTAAAAAGCCCTGGTCTTTGAAGAGTTTTTGAGCCTTACGAACAGAATAATCGGATACGTTGAAAGTCTCTTTT
Organism: Araneus ventricosus; assembly: GCA_013235015.1. NCBI lineage: Eukaryota > Metazoa > Arthropoda > Arachnida > Araneae > Araneidae > Araneus > Araneus ventricosus. The sequence goes on from BGPR01015130.1 coordinate 31,260, forward strand.
ATTTTTCTTCTAGACCACATTAGTGAAGCTGGAATTGTCAGCATTTGAATCTGTTTTCTTCTTGATGTACCACTTAATTGATTTTTAATTATATCTACAAGCTTGTCTAAGTCTTCAGATTTTTTTATCACACTTTTTCCCACGTCATTTTTTTTCTCTGGCAAATCAACTGCAAGAACATTTTGAATTTTTTCTTTAACAGTTTCATGCACTCTTTGCAGTTTTTCTTTACCATAAAATGATCTGCTATGTTCACCAAGTGCATATAATTTCATTGGAGAACATCCGATTTCATGGAATGAAGAATTAAGTTCAGCAATCACATTTCTTTTTTGTAACAGTTCAGCAGGAGTAAATTCTACATCATGATCTTCATCTTTGGTATTTAAGCTGTTTTGACCATTACTTTCATCAATTTGTTTAATTTTAAGTAGCTTGTTCCTGCAAGATGCACAAAGTTTTTGCCCTGGTTTCACTTTGAAGCCTTTATATAAAATGATCCTACTCTGTTCTACAGTTACAACACGAAGCATTTTTTTAATTGTAGTTTTATGTTTCTTAAAAGGGTCACAACATACTTTTTGTAAAAACTCATAGTTTTTCAAAAACACACTTTGATGATGAAGACAAATAGTTTTTAATTCATAATTTGAGTCTGTTCTAAGTTTTAAAAGATTTAAATCAGTTTCAGACAGTTTTTCAATAGCTTGAATGGCTTTTCTGTTGACATAATTCAACAAATGACAATCACTGTGAGTAAATTTCCCCACAGAGCACTTCTCCATTTTTCCAATGTTAAAGAAATATTTATTAACAATAGATTCTTTGCAAAATAATTTTATCTATTAAGCAAAATTGCACATACTTAGTTGTTAATGAAAAAGTTACAATAAAACAAAATCCACGTAGCAAAGTAAAAAAACTAAATCGGATTTAAAAAAAAAACCCTGTGAAATATGACAACCAATCATGTATGTTACACTAGCAATAGTCTGTGACTGACTGATGAATGAATGCCAAGTTCTGGGTGCTGAGCAGGCTTACGTGTTTTAACATGCCCAAACAAGTCTTGACTTGTTCAGACATGTGTGTGCCTGCTCAGTAGACAGCTTGAATGCTTTGATTGCCTATAATAAAATTCCTGAAATAGCAGTTTACTAGTGAGTTAGTGACAGTTTTGACCTGATGTTTAAAGCTAAATTAAATTGTATTGATAAAATTTATGTATTTTTCTGAACAGATCTTAGAATTAATAAATCTACTCTATTACTTTAATCATGCACCACCAAATTTTTTATCAATTTTTTTTGTGTGTGTTTGATTTTAAAGCTCTTTTTGATTTGTGATGAATGAGTCAAGTGATTTCTAATTTTGAAGTCAGTAAAAATTATGATGAACTGAAAAAAAACACTATTTTTATTTTTTCATGTGATAGAGTATATCTTTTAGAATAATAAATGAAAAAAAAAATTTTGATTATTCTTTTCACTTTTTATGATAGTCCCCTTAGTGTGGAACTCGATATTTCATTTACAAAATTTTCAAAATAACATTTCAGAATTTTTCCTGGCCATGTATAAATACTTACTCTGGCTTAGTTTATTTTTTACTGGATTCCTTATATATTAAAGTATAATCATAAATATTTTCATCAACGTTTGTTGGTAAATAAGGAAGACAACTTATTTTCTATAAAAGAACCAATCGTATTTGCTAAGCCTAATTCGATAAAAATCTTGAAATTCTTAAAACTTCAACAGGCTATAAAACCTAAAACATTTGAGATTGAGCAAAAATATTTTGCATGCTTACTTAAATCCATAAAAGGAACAAATATGCCAAGTTTCATCAAAATTTGAGATTATGGGTGTCATGGTGTGGTTGAATTGACATGGAATGACCCGCCAGGTACAGAGCTGGCGAGAAATCGGAGTCCTTTTTTCGACCGAGCGAGATCCCAACCGGTTGGAAAAACGGGTACCAGAATCGCACTTGTCGTTAACGGGCGGAAAAAGTGACGTCTCCCAACCCAACCGGGGGTACCAGAATAGACCCGTTTATCTCCACAAATAATTTGGTTGGGAATAATTTAGAAAAGATTTTCAAGATCAAATGTAAACATGTTATTGTCACAGCTAGGGGGAATGTAGATGGAAAAGAGAGTGATTTTTTCAGAGTTCTTAAGATCGAATACAATTACAGTAGCCTCCACATAGTGGAGAGTGAGGAGAATTAATTCGTGATGAGGAATGCAATTTTTAATTAGAATTGCGGTACCAATCACTAGGTTGGAATGGATGTTGATTTTCTCTGTAACTATAGTACGAGTGAAAGTTTGTCAGAAAGATTCTCTTTTGCGGTCTCAGCCCAGATAGAAATTTTAGTTTGCAGCAAAGTTGTCTCAATCTTGCTCTGCAAATGTGCAAGCTTGCAAAAAGTTTGAGACGGCAAGAGTGCAAGCTTGTAACAAGCTAACGCACACGAGTTAGTCAACACAAGCTTGTCACGTCAAACTCATTGCAAACTATAGCAAAAACAGAGTACGAAAACAACCTCGGAATCGAACCCTCGACATCCACTTTCTAAACCTGTCGTTTTAACCACTCAGCCAGCTAGATTCTGAGAGGAGAAGATAGATTGCGCTAATAGATCGTGCATCTGCGATTCATTAATTTTTGATTCGATTGATTTCATTAATTTTTTATTATTTTGTGTTGAGAATATGATTTGAAGTCAAAGAGAGAGCGATTTTCCCTGATAACTACGTTTTGCTAGTAAAATAAATTATGAAATTAGGGTTCAAAACTAATTACTTTTAAAATGGGACAAAATGTAAGTTATTATTTTTCAACAAACATTGACTGTTTTTTAGGTTTAATTTTGTTTATGAACGTTAAAATTTCAACATTAAGAAAAATGCAATATAGTTTTCTTTAATGCGAGTTCTATATTTAGTAAAAAGATGGAGAATTTTTCAAAAATTTTCATAAAAAACTTAGTTTTTTATAAATTATCATTCATTTATTGCATTAATAAAAAGAAGGACGGTCTAGAAGATGCTATTAAAATGGCATGTTTTTTAAAACAGAGACAAATATTATCTGTAAGTGTGCTGTATCATCTTTGCAGCAAACTTGTCTTGCAATCGTGGTGTGAAGTTGTCATAAAAACTTCACAGCAAACTTGTTTTGCAAGTGGGTTGGTCGATTATGCTTTGTTACTTTGAAAGAAGTTTGCTACAAAGTTGCCACATCAAGTTTGTCATGACAAGCTAATATCAAGAAAAATCAAACTTGCTGCAAGTGTACATGGTATCTGGGAGGCGAGTTTCCTGAATAAAAATAACATCGGAGAAGTACTTATTTACTAAGATTCGTAGCTCATTAATCATATTTTTGATGCCATTTGCATTCCAGTATATTAAGGTGGTCGTCTAAAGCTTATAAATCACCAAAATCATATCAGTACCGCTAATATGTATTGTTGAAGTCTAGAATTTTGTCAAAATGGTCCGACATATCACTATAAGTAATGTGTGAAACTCCAAAATTCTCAAAATGCTCTTAATATTTTTAAAAAATCAAAAAACCCAAAATATTCATTAAATTTCGTTAATTTCTTTTAGTACGTAACGGTGAAGATAGATGGCGCCCAAAGTGCCGGTCAGATATGCTCTTGGACTCTTTCATAGTAATAAAAGAGAATTTTGTTCATTTTTGAAGAAAATAAATATGCATGAAGAGTTTTAATAATAGTTTCTCAACAGTTAAAGATTCTTTTTTATGAAAAAACATATAATTTTTTTGAAAACCGATATTTTGTCCTGTGTGTGTAGTAATTCGGCAACCCTATGCGGATAATCTTTGAATACAACGAGTGGGTCTCTTTAGAACGTGAAGAGTCTCTCCCTCCCTGCTGCCGCGTAATTGCATTCTTCTTTCCAAGGTCGAAAGTAAGCTAAACAGTTCCTCTACGGGTGGAAGTTTATTGCAGTTTTTTTTTCTGCTGTAGAGAAAGGGGATTCCTTCGTTTCTGCTGCTGCACTGCGATTAACCAGATTTCTTTTGTAGTGCTCTTATTATATACGTTAGTTAACTCCATCTATCTCGCTGTCTATACACTTGTAATTATCATCAATAATAAATTTATTGATTTAAACAAGATGTAAAGATTTGATTAAATATAATGTATAGAAGATTATTTTTGATAGTTGTTCTAGCATTTGTGGCTACTTATATAAATTATTTTCTTAATTGAAACTAATAATCACATCCCTTTTTCAAATTTGCGATACAATAATGAAAGAAAAAAACGTGCTATTTATTGAAAGTGTCAAACGATAACTTTGCCCTTGGGTATTAAACTCAAAAGAAAAAGAAAGTAAATATTTATCATCGAAATAAGAATTATGCTTACAAATAAACACAGCGACAGAAACACAAAATTCTTCTCCATGCAAATAAACATTTGATAGAACTTAAAGAACGATTACAATCATACTAAAATTATCAAATACAATTTTTAAAATTCTCCATGTTTTTAAATACAGTAAACATTTCTAGAATATTTTTTCATTTGCTAGAAAATAAAAATATTTACATTTCATTTTTAATATGGGTCATTTCGTGCTGTGTTTAAAAATTAAACATACATCAATTATGCGAATATTTAATTTTCACTTATTTTTTGTGGACTCGAATGAATCTACCAAAACTGAAAGGAGAATAGAATAAGTATACTCTCTCTATTTATATATTTTTAAAGAAAAGCGAAAACCTATGACATTTTTTTGAAAAGCATCATAACCGAGCTTATTTTAATTCTACATTTAATTGTTTGATATCATTATTTTCAGAATTTATCTAATTTCAGCGCAATACTTTTAGAATCTCAAAATTTGATTACATTTTAAAATTTTGAGTCAAAATGTAGCGAAATATTATTTAAACTTTTTGTTGCTGCATATAAACTTGGCATCAATGTGTGTGTGTGTGTGTGTGAATCGATGAAATTCGTTCAGATAATATTTTCTGAAATTGTCACCATAAATAATCGAAATTACAAGATAAACGATTATCAGTGTAATAATACTGGAGTTTCTAATTTACTCTGTGTTATACTGTTGTTTCATATAAGATTGACGTTCAGTTTTTAAGCTACACGAGGGCGGTTTTGGAACGGATTTCGTAATTTTAATCTTTCCATTTTAAATGTACCATTCTCCAAGCTCCCACTCCACACTAACGTGAGGATATTATTTTCTGCTATAACTAGCAAGCATTGACTCTGGAAATAGCTGAAAATTCAAGATAAAGGAACGTCAATGCTAGATTTCCAATTTACTCTTTGTCTACTCTCTGCTACAGCGTTGTTTTATATTAGATTATCATCAAGTTTTTAAGCTATACGAGGGCAGTTTAACATACCTCGTAATTTTGAATGTTGACCAATGACGAGAACAAATGAGTTGTCACGCCATTCTCCAAACTTCCACTCCACACCAACGAATAGTGGTCCAGTTTCGGTTTGTAGCGTGACATATATAGAAATTTCGAGGTAGGCAAATGGCTTAAATTTCTTAAGGGTCGGTAGAGAACCGTTTGGGACCCTGAAAGCCATAAATTGTTTTATATAAATACGCAGTCTAAGGAGGGTTCACGGAGGTTAAGGTTGAGTTGGGAAGAATCTTTCGAACACTTGAGTCTCGTTTCTGTGAGACTTCGGATTTCATTCTGTAAAATCTTAACCCCTTCAGACCTGGTATCCGTTATACCGGACACCAAATTTGAACAGCTCCTATTAATTCAATAATTGACGAAAATGCTGTTTTTTCACCAATTTTTGTTTATCTAAGTCATAGTGTTTAGGAGTTATTGTGTTAAAAAGTATGCTATTATACAGACCAACAGACAGTCAACCCTGTGACTGATTTGATCCAAAATTTGCTACGGACCTACATTTCTGTTGATAAAACTGTATATCAAATTTTATCCATCCAGCTATTTAAGTTTTAGACTTATCGTATTCACATGAACACGGACAGACAGACTTCCCGCGGACGGATTTGTACAAAATTTGAATAGAAACCTACAAATTGTGTGTAAAGATCAAATACCAAATTTCATCCCTCTCGGTCTAACCGTTTTTGAGTTATCGTGCTCACAGACAGACATGATACCAAAATT
>BGPR01015131.1:0-37442 GCA_013235015.1 Araneus ventricosus
ATAGAAATCTAAATAGATAACCCTAAATAGTCAGTTTGAAAAATCTTCTACAAATGGAACAAATTGTTTTTGTCCACCATGATAATGAAAAAGCAGTTTAAAATCACTTTAAATAATATTTATTTGGATAATTTTCATAAAAATTAACATTTTTATTTTATTACTAAAAGCGAGGTTTTCTTTCAATAAATTAAAAATAAAATTCTTAAATACGATGTAACTTGGCTAATTCAAACATTTTTAATTCGAATTCTTCGGTAAATTGAATTTTTTCTCTGATCTCTTGAATTTCCAATCGTCTATGATTCGTAGACAAAACGCAAAAGAGAGTAGAAAATTGTTTTTATTTCTGAAGCTTACAGTTTATTACAGTAAAGTCCCGCTAATCTGGACTAGATGGAACCGGACCCTGTCCGGATCATCTAAAGTCCGGATTAAACGGAATTTTCTTCAAAATGCAAGTAATACAAGTTTTAGATGGGTGAAACTATAAAAATCGATGTTCTTAAACTTTTTCTGAAGCTTAATTTTAGTTTTAATACTACTGTATACGTAGGCCCAAGTTTTTAATCTACGAACTGATGTAGGATTAACAAGAACTGATGTAGATTTTTTTAAAAATCCCGTCCGGACAAGCGGGGTCCGAATTAGCGGAACTCTACTGTAGTTGAGTACGGCTGTATCTTGTGTCCTCAGTGATCATAATTGGAAATATTTTTTAAGCCCTTAATTTACTCGTGGGCTTGGCTGCTATTCAGTGTATTCAATTCAAAAAAGCCATCAATTTTATCATTTTTAAAATTTTGAATTCGTTTGAGGCCTCCTGGATTCTCGAGGCACGAGGCGAACGCCTCTTAACACCTGTGCGAAAATCCGCATCTGTTTGCGAGACAGAAATTTAATAGGGAAAATCTGACGTATTCGAAAAATTTGATGTCATTCCTTCAATGAAAGAAACTATCATTTGAATTTTGGCACTGAACTAATTTTTCGTTCATGGGGTACATTTGAACAGCTAAGACAGGGAGGCTGTATGTGCCAATTCTAAAAGAACGTCGAAGCGAATTCCGTTCTATCCTGTCCAGAATTCTACAAAAATTAAAAATGGTAAGACTTCCCTGAATAGAATTATCTCATTCGAAAAGTATCTACCGAAAAAGGAGACGAGAAAGTGGATGAACCTTCTTATCCAAGGCCCAGTTCAAATTCAAAATTGAAAGTTTTGGCAATTTTGTTTTATTCTATTTTTCATTAAAGTAATTTTGGTTTAGCAACATAATTAAAAAATATTTTCTTTGCATTCTGCCGTCTTTTTTCCACTCCCTCAAACTCTGTGCTAGTTTTGCGAAAGATTTCACCTAAATCTGGATTTCACCTAAAATAATTATGACAACCCTACCTATAAGCCCCTAAACAACTTAATCTGGAGCTGTTCTTATTTACTGTAAATGGCAATGAAAAATCACCACACGATAATTAATCACCCGACTGACTACTTCAACTACTACTATTTCTAAGAAATGAAAGCTCTTAATTTTTCTATATGCAAGTTGACTGTGTGGTTTCACCTGAATAAGAACCTATAATGTTCGTTTTACTGACTGTGCTATATGAATTATTTATTTGCCCGACGCGACAGTTTCTCTGTTATATGTATCACACCTGTTTTTCACTTTTCATATGCACCACGTGGCTATGACACAAAACAAACACTAAGTAATTGAGACGTTATACAACGTCTGCAGCTAGAGGTACTCTTCGCCAAAAATAGCATCTTTACGATCACTATCCGACTCTGCTTTGACATTTAAGATGTGTATTCTACGATATTTTCAGTTGATAATAATTTATTTCAGCCAAGTGCATTAGAAAGTAACTGTTCGATTTAATAGTGTAATTTCGACCTGTTTTTGTTCGTAACTTTCCATAAATGGACCAATAATAATCGATTAGATAAAATTCCAACTCGCGGAAAGCGGACCGCGTGCAGTCAAAAACAAATATCTTTACACATGCAATACAAAAAGCTTATAACATTTCGTGAAAATTTTCTTGTTTAAACGTTTCCATATTTGTACCAGTGTGTTTGCAGTTATTTTCAGTCTCATCTTGGAAGAGTTCAGCTTGGTTTTTAAATGCCTAATTGCACATAATTAATACGGGAGATGTGTTGATACCTATTTTAAAGATTATCGGATTGGTAAATTCTTGAATTTTCTAACAACATGAATTCTGTGCTTTCTTACTTCTCTGTTCCTTCTTTTTGTTGTGTGTAGGTCACTTTCACATGTCTTCTCTACCGAATAACGCATATCATTGCTTATGTTATGGCTTCGTGTATCATTACCACATATTGTGATCTGAATATTTGGAACACTACACAAGATAAATTAGACAAAAGCAACAAATCACCCAGGACTTCGGAGAAACCTGCTCACTCGATGCACGTCAAAAATGCCACGTAAATTTAATTTTAGAATTTTGCAGGTGGGAAAAATGTGATATCAGAGATCAGTGTAAGACAATGAGCAGTTGGACGTTGGATGCTGTGCGTGCGCACTTACGTTTGTCCAGTGGTTGTGACGTCATGTGAATTGAATCCATTCATACAGGGCGTTCAGAAAGGTCGTTTTCAAACTTTACCAGAAAACAATCATTTTCGTAATAGAACATGGGGATACAATAGGATTTGCTACACGGGCTCTTTGTCGGTGAATTAAGTAGAAAAAAATAGGACTTCCAACACGTGCTGAATGGGATACAAATTTACAATAACCTATTTGCGTGAGTAACAACATGCGAAGCGTGTATCGTCTCAGACGGCAAGTCCTTCGAACATTTTAAGTATTCCAAAGGTTTGTTGTTAATTACTGCGTCCTACTTGCCAGAATTGCCACGCCGCATACGACTTGTATAGTTCAGCAACGGATTCCGAGACTAGCACTTTTGGACGATTTTACACCGGAAAGGGGTGTCAGGCGATAAGTCATATGAGCGCATTTCCGGAGTTCTTTGTTAGATCACGCTCAGTGAAATGTAAACATCACCCTTCCATTCTTTACTTTCCCCTATTTTGATGAAAATAACTCCGCCCGGCGCAGAGGGTTTCCGAATACGTTGCTAAACAATAATGTTGTTATTCATGCAATTGGATTGTTGTGCTATTGCAAATTTATATTCCACTCAATCTGCGCGGTACATTTCATCTGGTGTGTCCTTTTGTTTTACTCAATTCCCTGACAAAGAGCTCCCCGTAGCGAATCCCCTTTGCATTTATTATTTGTTTCTGTATGCCTGGCCTCTCCTTAAAGTTTGTAAACGACCTTTCTGAGCACCCTGTATTTAAAACTAGCCGCCTTCCGCGACCAACTGGTTCTGTGAACTGTATAAATTATAGCGTTAGTTCTTTGAATACTATTATTATTGATTTTTTTTTTCGAGATGAAGTGCGTTTTGTGTTTTCGCTTTACTTTGCGTTTTGTAAAAAAATCTAGTTGTTTTATAAAACTGACTTTCTTCGTGACAACATTAATAGTATTAATTTAATTATGTCACTCAACTTCAAAATTCGCAACTGATTAAGTTTTCAATACGTTGAAAGCGTTAATGCATACAAAAAACCAAGAAATTGATTGAGAAAAACAGTGCACATGAAATGCATTAGCAATTGAACAAACTAATAAGAAAAAATGAAAACGCACTGTTTTGCAAGTGATGAAGTTAATGATTTAAGCCTTTATATTTAACTACTAGCAGTACTCGTACGACGTTGCCCGTGGAATCAGGACTTCAACAAAATGGGCAAAAAATGCCTACAATGACACGAAAAAGTTTTGGAAACAAAATCAAAACAAAATATACAAATTATCGATTTTCGATAATGACACGAATGTAATGACGTCACCGGAAGGAATCGGACTGTAGAAAGCATATTACGTCACCTCCTGCGGAAGGTCACCACCAACCAATGAAATTGCAACAATGCATTCTGGGATCGTGGAGAAACTTTCGCTGCCAAATCTCTCTAGTAAAAAAACTGTTTGAACTGATCAGGGAAAAATTAATTTTAAAAAAACGGAATAAGATATTTTAACCGTTCTTGTTTTGAATCCGACAGAAACGTTCCAGTTATAAGCCGAAAAAAATGAAAATTATAGAGATGTTAGAAGGTCAGATGCGAGAATTTGAAAAAATCATTATCAAAAATTACCATAAAAGTGAACTATTATTTAAAAATTGCACAAAATTCAGTTAATTACTTTAGAAATTCAAAACAAGCTTCATTAGAAAGAACATTGTTTGTTCTATCCGATGATGCATTGATTGTTTTTCAACTATCATTAGAAAAGACACTACAGCCGTAAATATCCCGCAAATGACCCAAAACAACGCAAAACATTAAATAAAAAATTTTCTAGATTGAATTTTAAAATTCCGGCTTCGAGGTGCATTGAGTCACCATTAAGACTACCTTTGTGCCAAATTTTAAGGCTGCAAATGCGATAGATTCGTCTGGACATCGCACGTACGCACACACAAACATTGCCTCTTATAAGTATAGATTTTAAAAAATCTTAGGCAGAATGACTGTCTAAAAAGTATGAGAATTAATGGAGAATATTTTTCTTATTTTGGTCATACAAAATCATCAAGCTAATCAGAACATTTATTAGCATTTTGTTACGAATCTGTAATTCCGTTTCCCTGCCATGTTAATCTTATGGTAGGAAAGAGATATTTACAGAGATTCTTAATGGAAATCAAGCCAATTCCTCCGACCTTAGCGACAATTTGGAGAAAAAAAATGAAGGTTCTCGAAAATGCAAGAATTATGGCCCTATCTCTCTTAGGAAACGAAATCTGGAGATTTTCTGCAGAATTCCATGTGACGTCATGCCCTGTTGGAAAAGTATATAAACCCGAGGTGCTCAAACGAGTTAATCGCTTTGGAGTTTTGTTCGTAGTGCGAGTTGGTCAGCTGTTGGACGTAATTGATAAAACTGCTATGTACTACTATTATTCTGCTATTTAATTAGGGATTTTCTGTCTGGTTGTGTTGTTAATTTATACAAGTACTATTTTGTTTGTTACCTTTGCTTCGTGTTTTCTGGAATATTCGTGGAATAAAGAGTCAATTTCCATTATCCAGCTTATTGTATTACATTCACGTACACCCACCGAACGATTTTCATAACAATATTAATAAATAAAACAATCTTCAGAGCTGATATTGATGTAAATAAAAAGATGGATTTACGATTGTGGCTAAAATGTTAATCTATCAAAACTAATGGAAAAGCAGATTCTTAAAATTGGTTTTCATTCAATACTGGGAAAAAACGGATCGATAAAAATTCCACATTTTGATTTCAAATAATGAAAAAATAACATTAGATTAAAAAAAATGGCGAAGCATTGAAAATAAAGGTGATTTTACAAATTATATTTAAGGACTTTTTTTTTAAAAAGTTTATTAAAATTAGAGAAAAACGTCATAGTAAAAAAATAACTATATTAAAAAGATAACAATCTGTCTTTAAGTCAATATTCAAAAATTAAGGATAATTTATGCGTCGTATATATTTTTAAACAGAGGAAAACATGTGAATTAAAGGTTTAATGAAATAATGAAATTGATTTGACTTTCATTACAACAATGAAAAACATTGTTGCAAATCATATTTAATTTTTTTTAGTTTGTTAGAATCAAAGAAAAAAACTGCACTCCTAAATTTGCATCATTGAAAAGAGAATGTTTTGAATATTAAGGGTGTGTAAAATTCTTGTTTGTGTGATAATATTTTCGGAAGTTATAGCAGAAAAACACCAAAAATTAGCTTAATTTTTTTATTAATTGAAATCATAATTAAAATTTTGGAAAATTCTTTACAAGGTGCACATTCCGATATCCAAAATATATCTGTACCAATTTTGGTAGCTGTAATTTTAAAGTATACTGAATATAATTAAATATATTGTAATTATATTTAATTAATAATATTAATTAATTAATATTATAAATAATTAAATATTTATATTTAATTATAAATATATAAATTAAATTAAATATTATAGTAAATTTTTCTGCCCTGTGGAGCTCTAACATGGAGAAAGTCAAACACATTTGATTTTGTTATAAATAGAGATGGTAGGTGTTCAATGATGCATACTGTTTTCGAGACTTCCGAAGTTTACAAGGTAGCAAACGTCTTGAAGCCTGGAAGACGTCATTCCTGTGTATAAAATGCACAAATAAAGACTAAAGCTTAAATTAGTTGGAAGTGGGAAAGTCTTGGAGGTGTTATTAGTTCACGCACATTTGAGCAGCGCGTTAGTTTACCGCTACATCAAATAGTTTCATACATATCGTGTATCGAACAGTTAGCGTCTTTTTCTCACATGTTTTTATAACGCTATTCTATATCACTATTTTTCGTATTAAAATGAGTAAAAACATTTTCATTTATAGGTTTCCATCAGTAGTTTAAAGTAGAACATTTTTTATTTATTAAAAGGTTGAAATTTGAGATTGTTTTTTTAAACAGTTGATCACTTTTTCGGAGTTTCCCAAGTTGTTTTGAAAATTAACTCTTTAATGGACCTTTTTTTTCTAGTAGTGATATATAATAAAATTACTTTAGGATTGAGATTAATTTAGAAAAGAAATTCTTTTGTTTATTGATGGAATTAATTTGTTTAATTCTTTTTAATTAATTACGAAGTCAAGACACTTCGTTATGGTTTGAAAAAAGAAACTGGAACATCTAGGTGTTCCTCACTGAACAATTTGGGACAACTTATGCTAACCGAAGAATTGATGGATTTGGTGGGAAGTATATTCCTATGGCCTCAGAAAGGGTTAAAAAAATAATATTTGCAAGCAAGGCGAAAGTAGTTGCACGGTTGACTGTCTGTCGGTCTGTATAATCGTATACTTGTATCTCATAAGCCCTTTGGCTTAGATAAATAAAACTTGTGTATCACGTATGTAACATTAATTATAGATCTGTGCCCAAATTTCGTTCAAATCGTTTAAAACAGGTGTTCAAATTGCATATTTAGTTCAAAATGCACATTGCCACTGTGTGTTGGCGAGCGTTTCGTTTATTTTACTAAAGTTAGTATGGTTGACGTTTGACTTGGCAGTCTACGCAGGAAATTATAGTCGAGCACTTCGATTATGGCCCCTGAATCAAAGTTCGTTCTGACATTTTCCAGATGGAAGGTATGGTGAATCTTGCATGATATCAGCAGTAAGACTTTCGTAGTCAAAAACGTTAAATAAGGTTCTAGTTTCTCAGCGCGTAAAAAATTATCTGCAATTCTTTTTGCAAAATATTAAGTTTCAGAAATTCTTGAATTTGAAATGTTTCATTGTAAATCCACATTCATAATTTTTTCTCAAATAACAGTCATTAAATACCCCAATAATATTTCCTACCCACTGGTGTTTACCCGCCCACATTACTTTTCGTATGTGAGAAAGTTGGGAGTCACTTCGCTGGTTATCTTCTAGTAGTAAGAACAGTTTTAGTTTCACCCACCATTTCCACTCTCTTTGAGCTAGATGACCCATACACAAACTCGGCGAGACTTTCACTCTGAAACAACAATATCACCTCGCAGTTTTAATATCGCGGAAATAACAGTTACTCGTTCTTTTTGTGAAAAATATCTTGCAGTTAGGTAGATTCCTTATAGGAAGTCTACCTAGTTAATGTCTCATGACACGACTTTCGGAAAATTTCTGCATATCTTCACCGATCATGACCCATAGAACCCAAAACCACCACCCTTCGTTAAAAGTTTATATATATATATATATATATATATATAACGTTTGTTCCCATGTTACTCGTATCGATAACTGGAGTAATTTGATTTAAATTTAACCAGCATGGGATATTTTGTAAGGATAGTGAAAATCTCGGTGAGTTCGTAGATGGGCTATCAGCTCAAAGGGAATTGGAAATGGTGGGGTAGAAAATTTCATCTCCATAATTCCTTTACAATTGAAAAAAATTGTAAATAAAATTTACAATAACAGATTGCTACCAATACGCATGCGATGAGAATCGATTAAAAGAAATTGAATATCAATTTGGACGCCTCTTTTTTGACGGATTTGGCCCAAACTTTATACGGACTTACATTCATGACGATAAAACTGTGTACCATTTATCCATTTAGCTAATCAAGTTTTTGAGTTATATGGTTAATACCACTGCGACATAAAAATAGACAAACTTTCCTGTTGACATTGGTTCCAAAAATTTGATAGAAACCCTTACAAATTATGTTTAAAGACCACATACAAATTCATCGCTAGCTCAATAGTTTTCAGGTTATCGTGTTCACAGACACTACAGACACATGGACGAACATAATTCCAAAATTGTGTTTTTTTCGGAATTCTCGGAGGTCTAAACGCTATGGAGATTCAGTCAAAATCTCGAGTTCGAATTTTTTTGATTCGATTACATATATTTCTCTCTACTTCGTATACGAGAAGTAAAAATTGACTAATGTACTGACCGAACAATCTATCGTAATAAGCTTTTGGAATGAAAAAATGGAATGATAAAACCTGATATAGTAAAAATTAAATGTCAGACAACAGAATCACAGAGTAAATATTGAATTGTGAACAATAAAGTCATTGGCTATGTCTGTATTGATCAATATATCAATATTTCATTACTGTAACATTAACGTAAAGGAATCTACCTTTGCCTTCAGCTTTGCCTTAAAGGGATTTTTTTACTTTCGTCGCTATACAAAGAGAAAATATTGTAAAGTCAAGAAATTCGAACTGAAGATTTTTGACAAATCTCACGTTTTGACGTTCCTGAGTCCAAAAAAACACAATTTGGAATTATGTCTGTCCTGTGCATGTAATGTTCGTGAACACGATAACTCGAAAACTAGTACTAGGAGCTCGGGGATGAGAAATTTGGTAGTGTGCCCTTAAACATAATTTTGGTTTCTATCAAATTTGGACAAATATGTCGTTTACAGAGATCTTCTATCTTATTGTGTCCAGGTCAATGTAACAGCCCAACTATCAAAATTTGAGTAAGTACTAGATGGATAAATATTGGGTACAGTTTTAACTCGTCAGAATCAGTCGCCTTAAAATTTGGGAACACAAGAAATCCGTGAGAAACGTTCAAACTTCATATTCAATTCTTATCCATTCTTATCAGGAAATACTTGGTAGCAATTGTTATTGTTGACAATTTTATTTGCAACAATAAATAATGTTTCAAACTAAAATTTAATTTTTTTATTGCTGTCAAATGGTAATAGTCTCATTATTTCACCAGAATCTTATTTATTTTGCAAGTTATTATGCCGGTGTGGTCAGTTATGTGGTAGTTGGGGTGCTGTGGAATTCAACACCCCAGGCTAGATTTTTCGCTTTTTATTCATTATGCTCATTTTTTATCGCACCTCTATCAGCTAAAGTACATTTTTTTTGAAACGTGGGCTACGAATATTTTGTTTCAGTTTTGTTTGTTTCACTTTCTCGTGATACGAAGTATACGGAGAAAGTATTGTAATCGTCAAAAATTCACTCAATTTTTGGACTGTCTCCACTGCCAAGTATACGAAAGTTAGGGAGACCACTCGCCGCTGGTTATCACCGTCACAACATTTTCACCCGCATTATTAAGAAAAATTGTACATTTCGCCAGTGGCTTAGCTTTAAAATTAAATGCGCACCCGGAGCAAGTATTTATTTTTCGACCCTCCATCTGATTCATCGACCTCTTGGCCTTAAAGCAAAAATATATGCAAAAATATTGTTTTCTAACATAGCACTCCTCAAGAAGCGCGCTAGGACAATGAACTCCTAGTTGTTCCCTATATTGAACCACGGATGTTCTATCAAACAAAGTTGTTGGGTCCTCTTCCCTGAGTTCACCAACATTTTATTCAATGTACAATCTCTCTTTTCACTTTCAGCAGATATGCCGCTGGGTATCGTATTTTGATAGCTCTATGCTTGTGAGGAATTTCTGTGACAATCGTTGCCTATCGATTCCCTTTATTTTTTCTGTCTCCCAAGTTTCTTTCTCTGTTCACGACAAACGTATAAACATGAAGAGAAGACGATTGGTTTCTACTTTCTGCAGGCTTCCGGATGGATGAAATAGAATCATCAATCTATCTGCCTGGGAAATTTCAAATCTGTTCCTGAGTAGCATCATGGATTTTTATCTAGCCAGAAACTCCGTCAAAGGCACTCACTTTCTGCGTTGTACAATTCTATTCTCCCAAATGATCTTCAATTCTACTACCAATTTTGATCGCACTTTTTCTGCAAATTTAAAGCGTTTCATTGGAGTTTTAACAAATTTTCAGATGAACTAGGTGTATTTGTAGAAACTGAGGAGCACAAATAAAGCAGAATGTATTCTAAGAAGTTAAAGACATCAACTGCTCTTTTCCAATCTACAAAAATTTTATACTGACAAACATTTTACTATGTCCACATCATTTATTAGTGCGTCCATGAAATTTTT
Source organism: Araneus ventricosus (assembly GCA_013235015.1). Classification (NCBI taxonomy): domain Eukaryota; kingdom Metazoa; phylum Arthropoda; class Arachnida; order Araneae; family Araneidae; genus Araneus; species Araneus ventricosus. The sequence continues at coordinate 10,530 of BGPR01015131.1, forward strand.
ACATAGTTGCCGCCATTGCCCAAATTGTTAAGTCGAGATTCGGTTTGTATCCGAAAGTGCAGAGTTCTACCTCACTTGCCGAAAATCACATTTTAAATTCATTTCCTAAAAGTATTGTCTTTGTACCTTCATTTCTTTCATTAAAATTCCCTCTTATTAGCAGACGCTGATTGTTCAATTTCTTCCGACAAGTTCTGAAGAAGTTATACAGAAAATACAGATGGTCTGGTCGACTCTTGTATTCGTCACAAACATCAGTTCACCTCCATCCAGTAGTGATGTCACCATTCTTACATTTGTCAATTCAATGTTCCAATAAATGACACAATTTTTTGTGTATATCTACTAGGTGCTTACCTTGTGATTAAAACGAATGACCGGAGGATTCACACTTCAGCTGGGGATTCTGAATCGGAAACGCGTATTGTTAAAACGGTTCTATTTTAACCAGAGTTAGCACAAGAATGTCAAGCAAGAAGGAAGGCGAACACGTCAAGTACAAGAGAAGCTCTCAACTGAGCGCACCCAAAATGCATTCCGTCATTAGCTGCCCAGCTCGTTAGTAGTTTTTAAAACAAATTCTGGTGGAGTCGTAATTTTTAGCTCATATGATTTTCGGTCTCTGATTACGAATCAGTTTCCCACCAAAATTTTCTGTAATTTTTAATTATAGCCAAAAAACACGAAAAAAGATTTTTCCCCATTTTTGCTTATAACTCAAAAAACTATCAACTTTTTATTAGCATCATCTGATCAAAATAATCAGCACAAAATTTCCTACAATCAGTCCGATTACTATTTTTCGTTACGTATTAGTTTAGGCGCCTAACTGTATTAGAAGTTTGGCTAAGTGTTGTATGCTATACTTGGCTTGAAAAATAACAAATCTTCCTATGTCATGCACTAAAATTTGCATATCTTACTATTATTATTACTTATTTAATACCTTTTTCTTTCATATGTCTTTTTCAAATAAATTTTTTCATCTGTTATATTAGATGAAGGAATTGTAGGTCCTCAGGCAACGCCGAATAAGTGCTGCTATGAATAAAATTCCTCATTATAATAGGCTGGATTTGATGGAAAGTTCGATTCACTTTCACAATATCTTGTTATTTTACAACTTAAGAGTACTTAGTGAGTTTTCTGAAACTTTATTAATTTCTATTAATTAATTTGAATTATTTGGTATATAGTAACCAGAAAAAAAAGACATGAAAAAAAAGTGAGCATTCTAATTTTAAAAGTCATAATAACTTAATAAAATACAACATACAGTCATAAATATGATCTTGGCATCTCATACATTACATCAGTCCTACTTTATACTTGGTCGCTTGATGTATGGTCCAATATTTTGAAAGAATCACCTGTGGTTTCCTCCACATGCACAAGAGTAAAGACGCCTCAATTAATCATCGCAGTATAGGTTCGAATCCATCATCATCCCCATCACTATTAATTACTTGAATCCCTCTTATGTGCAGATTGCCCTAACAATGAGGATACAACTGGAACAAAAGTCTGACCTTCCTAGACAGCTGCAATTCCTGTGCACCTCTACTTCAGCTGCGGATATCTTGTGCGACAGGATAGAGTCAGGTGAGAACTTCAGAGTTTTGCAGGTTGAGCTCACTGTTACATTTCTTCCCAACCCATTCTCCGGGTCTCTTTATTGCCAAGCCAGTGCTGGATCGATAAGGCTGAGTAAACTTTAGGCAAATTGCGGCAAGCGAGCTCATGTTGCTACTTGTTAAAGTAAGAAGATATCAACTAATTTTGTTAGCAAAGATTATTCAAGGATGGGTAGCTTCGAGGTAGTTATGTGGGTAGCCATGCACAATGCCACAGAAAGCGGTTCCCACTCCACAACAGCTTCAGGGGTCATATCCGACTCAAAAATTATTAAATTACTGTGAGGAGATCATTATTGTTTTTCAAAGTCCTACAAACTTCAATTTAACACTGAAAAAAAGAGCGTGATGTGGCTGTCCATCCGCTTCATGGCATGTATGAATAAAAATATTGTCGGCGGTTTTTTCTAAACTATGAGGAGAAAATCTCATTTCACGCGATTCTTTTCTAGTTTTAAAATATACATTGATCAGCGCACAAATGCCAATTAAGATGACAAAAGTTCGATATCCACCTGACCAGAACCAACTGTGGATGTGTTAGCATAGCCAAAAGCTATAGTTCACCATAAACAATTAGACATCTTCGTCTGCTTTCTTGTATATCGTGTTCTGAGGAAACTTCATCAGGATGGATTAGTCTATCCTTGTTCTTCTGGACTGGCCTTGACATTTTTTTCTAAGCAGCATATCATTGTTTTGCCATCAAATATTACTTCCATTTGACATTTTGTTTCTGTGTTCTTCTGGCCCATTTGGCAATCTTAGTCTCCTACTGATTTCATTTCAGATATAAAAAACAGCTAGAGCAGTATTTGTACTGGACAACATGTGCAGCACAATTATCACAAATTGATGAAAAGCTGAACCCCTTTCCAGATTGACTCTGTGCAGCAGTATCCTCAATAATAATACACACACCGCTTTATTGCATTAAAATCCGTGTACATGGCTTTGCTTTAGATAAGAGGATTTCGTGCTCTTTTCACGAAATCATTTCATCAAATGCAGGTAATGAAAAGGACATAGTTCAAATGTTAAGACGTCCTCTAGTTCATCCGATTTTCTTTTGTAATATAAATTATCTGGAAAAGCGTGTAGGGTTGATAGATTCTTCTTTCATCCAATGACCTTGATGGCATCATGAGTTCAGTGGTGGCATCTGTCATTTCTTTTGAATTCATACATTAAAATAATTTCCTTCGATTCTTTGATACCAAGAGCAGGTGGGGACAATAACAGGGCTATATTTATCCTCCTAACTATTAAGAAATTCGTGATATTTACTCTGTTGTTCTTCACAACCACCGCGAAAAGCCAGGTAATACCAGGGTAGAAAGATTTAGAAGGTGGGGTTCTCTCGTGGTACGCGTACTCGCAGTGCAGAAGGACCAATTGGGGTACGCTATGAAATCGTAAAAGTCGGTAATTGCGGACACAAAAAAATCAAAAGATTAAAAAGTTACAGTATTTCGTTTCCATAAGTTAGTGTGAAAAGTGAATGTTCTTGCTAAACTACTCTCAAAATAAGAAAAAGAAAAGCAAAACTGGTAAATGATTGATATTTGTACTCAAGGCCCCAATTATCATGAATCATCAGTGTGTTCTCAAAAGCTGAGCAAGCTACCTAGGAAGACCAGTGGTATGCTTTTATTTTTTTTCTTCTAGTTTAGGGCTTATCGAAAACAATCCGAATTCTCAAGATTCTTGTTTTTGACGTTTTTTATTAAAGTTCTTGCTTAAACGCAGGCATCATATCTAGAGGATGCATAATGAATAACGAACTCATTCCATATAAATCAAGTTTGTGCTTTAATGCTTAATTTGTTTTTGTTTAATTTGTGTGGCACAACGCTGGTTTGTAGGTCTATGCGTGCTCAATTTGAAGTGCTGTATCTTTAGAGTGACTTCAATTCGATATTGTTTTGATTTCTCAAAATGGAACAAGTGGTTGAAAACTGAACTATTAAGAGATCGGATCTAGAACCTGAAATTTGAAACACACCCGATTTAAGGCAGCTGTGGAGATAACTGCGTGATTGAGATGATAATCATCAGACCTTCGACTGATTCCTTGCAGGTAAGAAATAAAAGTGATTTTGTTAAAACAAAACTAAAATAAAACATCAATTGCGGATTCTCAACCATGACAGGGCGCACTAGGAGGCTCATAACACTAAATAGAGGCGGAGCATATCAGAAGAAAAATATTATTAAAAAATGATTAATTTACTGAAGGAAGAGTAAAACAAAAAAATTCAGCCTATATGCAAAAGAAAAGCACATTTATTCAACTATATAATAAACTATAAATGGGGATTGATCAGTACTACACAATGAATAATAATTAACTTTTCAATGCTAAATAAAAAATGTTTGTTAGTAATTAAAATGCATTATCATTTATATCAAATTTTTATTGATTGAGGGAGGAGCAATGTGAAGTAATTAAGGTTGAAAATCTTGTCGCCTAATTGAACAGAACAATACATCAGTGCGCCTCCGAATAGAAGAAAATATTAACGAATACTTAAAATATGGATTTTCCGCAACGGTGATGGATTGTCCAAAACGACTTGCGCTGCTCTTGTGGAAATATTATCAATGGCGGCAGCATGAAGCCATCTTTACTAATGCGCCATTTACGCTTAATTCAACCTAGCACCAATTGTTCAAATTTTTGTGTGGAGACATACCGCAGCCTACACTACGTTATTTTTGCATACGAGAGTGAGAGTTTCGCGAGAAATGTACTCAAGATGGTTTTAATCCGTAGACATGAAGTCGTCAGTATGTTTTTTGAAACCACCTTTTACGATGAACTCATTTATAATGAGTTAAGCACGACTAAGTCATGTACTTTTGCTGATTATTTTTAGAAATAACGTAATTTAGGATTGCAGAACCACTTTAAGGCAACCTGACAAAATCAGGCCAGCATACGAAGATTTTTTGGAATCTTGTATAAAAAAACAGATAAAGGTTTTTGACACTTCACGGCTTTTATCTACGAGAACGAACAGAGCTACAAAACAAGCAAAACAGTATAATATGCATCATTTAAAAAGACTCTAAGATGTCATCAAACAATACAGAAGCGCATGAGCAAATGTGATATTACAACTCATTCATCGAAGCGTTTTTCAAATACTGAAAAATTAACCATTTCTGAAAACAAAATTAATTCAACCTTCCACCGATTCTTCATGGATCACTAGAAATCTCCTGTGACTTCTGCGCGAACGGTAAGAGATACCAGCCGGCCGAACAAAACAGTTAATACCTTTCACGAACACTGAAACTTCGGAAAGACATTTCGCCCTTATACATACATCTATACTTATAAAAGGCAGTTTGGTGCGCGCTGTGTGTGTGTGTGTTTGTCTATGCGATGTCCGACAACCGATCAGCATCTTTACAGCCATGAAAATTTGTACAGGTAGTCGTAAATGACTGGAAATGCACTCGAAGCCGAAATTTTAAATTTTAATCTAGAAATTTTTTTTATTTAATGCTATTGTGTTGTTTAGTTGCCGATTTTTCTGCACTAATTTCTGATAGGAATGGTTTCGAATAATTGTACGACAAAATAGATAGACCATCCGGAAAGAGCACGCGATTGTCCTCCTATATGAAGTTACGTTTTGAATTGCAATGTAATTTCCTGAATTTTGAGAATTTTTTTAAAATAGCGTTTCACCATCAATGTTGGTTTTGTTTTAAATTTGTTTGCATCGCGACTTTCGGAATAACACCATTATTTTCAATTTTTTTAAACATAACCGACGAACGGTTCTCTGTTTAAAACAAGAAATACGGAAATATCTTTTCCGCTTTTTTAAAAAAAATTAAATTATTCCTGGCTAGGATTAAAGTTATTTTGTAGTAGAATTTCTTGAGGACGAGTCTTCGAACGCCTTTCAATTTGATTGGATGAAGGTCAGGTGACGCTTCAAACCTTCGGAGCTTTTGTCATGTTTTAGAATATTTTTTTCATTTGTGGTGAAGTCCTGATTCCACGGCAACAATTTTTTATATTGTTTTGGATTAATGTACTCTGTACTGTTTTTTCTTACATGTTATTATCGCGGAAAAAATAAGCGGGAAAATCTATAATGTGTATCTTTTGTTTTGAAAACTTTTCTGCATTGTGGGCGATTTTTTATTTTGTTGAAGTCCTGATTCCACGGGCATCGCCGTGCGCGTACTGCTAGTTAAGAATAAATACCGAAATAAGCTTGACGCAGCTCCATGAAATAAGCTCAAGGATCGCACTGAAATTGTCTGGCACTTGAATAACTGATTATTACCAAGAGTAATTTTTAGCTAACCTTATAATTAATGTGATCCTTACTACAATACCGTTTTTATTCGTTTTGCCGTTTAACTATTATTGTTTTAAAGTCGGAATAAAATATGAAATCAAAAATAAGTCCTGCCAATGGAATTAATTCACGTTATTTGACTCTTAAGCTTTCCTAAGTCCTTAACATCTATACTTATAAAAGACAATGTTTGTGTGTGTGCGTGTGCCTGCGTGCGATGTCCAGACGAATCTATCGCACTTACAACTTTGAAATTTGGCACACAGGTAGTCCTAACGGTTATGGAATGCAACTCAAAGCCGAAATTTTAAAATTTAATCTAGAACATTTTTTATTTAATGTTTTATATTGTTTTGGTTGATTTTTCGCACTAATTTCTCAATAGAATGGTTTCGAATAAGTGTACGACAAAAATAGACACACCATCGGAAAGAGCATGCGATTTCCGTTCTAATGAAGTTAGTTTTGAATTTCTAACGTAATTTACTGAATTTTGAAAAAAAAATTTAAAAATAGTCGGTTAAGCCTAATACACTTTGTTTGGAATTTCAATTTCTTGCATCCGCCGTTCTAATTTTGTTATCAATTTGAAATTTGTTGAAGTAATAAACATAACGTTTCTCCGTAATTTAAGACAAGAATGGTTAAAATTGAACAATTGGTTGAATTTTAATTATTTTTTTTTGAAGTGTTAAAACGTTTTCGCCTCAAAATTCTCTTTACGGTTCTTCAATCGGTTCTAATCAAGGTATTTCTATTAACGTATTTTCCCAACATGCATTTCGTCGAAATCACGTGACGACATAAGCCCTTTGCTTCGGGTCGACAGATAATTCTTTTAATTTGTTTGTTTTTATACTGTTTGATAGTTGAGTATACGGCTGATATGAAAAAAAAAAGAATTTGAAAGCCCTTCTAGGAGGGCATCATTTTTATTTTTTGGCCTTGACCGAATCAAATCGGCTATAGTTCTAGACCAATGATGGCAATTTTTCCTTCTTTTTTGATTACGGATTGAAAAGAACTTTGGAATGAATAGGGGATAATAGCCTTTGTATCTGAAAATCCCAAAAAACCCTTTTTCAAATCAAATCAAACGGCTGATATCTTTAGCTAGAAAAAATGAAATATGATTTCAAGGAGCTATTTACATAATATGGCTTAAAAGTTTAAATCTGAAGTGAAAGATTTTCTCTCTTTTTCTTTTCTTCTTTGATTCATTTTGGATATATTTAAATACTCTAGAAATTATGTTTGTCTGTATCTTTCGAGGCGCATTGTTCCATTTGAAATCGTTTAACATTTCAACCGGTTTTCAACCTTTAACATTTTACCTGGTTTATATGAATCAATCTTTTAAATCCTAAAAGAAAAACTTTTTCGAAAATATAGGTTTATTTTTTACTCTGTACTGTCAAATGTCATTATCGAGGAGAAAAATAAGCGGGAAAAACAATAATTTGTATCTTTTGTTTTGGATTTCAAAACTTTTTCGTGTCATTGTGGGTGGATTTTTTTTTTTTTTTTTTCATTTTGTTGAAGTCATGATTCCACGGGCAACGCCGCGAACGTACTGCTAGTTATTGATAAAAACTTCTTTGCATAGACGAATGATTGGGGGGTGGTTATGACAGTAGGGGTTACGCGAAAATGAAAAGACTAATCAAGGGGTACGCGAGAGAAAAAAGATTGAGAACCCTTGATTTAGAAGGAATTTTGTGCAGATTATGCAAGTATACTCATAATATAACTGATAAAATCTTTATTTTCACAAAGAGGTTTACGATAGAAAAAGTATATTAATTAAGTAGGAATTTATTTAGTAAGACAGATAATTTCGCGCATACAGATTGGATGGTTCGTTGTTGTTCAAGCCGAGATACCAGGCAAGTCAAACATTCGCCAAACTTCAACCAGTTATAGCACTTAAACGGTATGCGTAACGAAACAATAGTACGGACAAAAATTGTAGGAAATTTTATGCTGATTATTTTGATATATGATAATGCCATAACAAAGTTGATAGTTTTTGAGTTATAAGCAAAACACTGGGGGAAAGTCCTTTTTTTCATGTTTTTTGGCTATAACTAAAATTCCAACAAAAATTTTTGGTGGGAAACCCCAGATTCGTAATCAGCACCCCAAAAATCATATAGGAGCAAAAAATTACGATTCCACCAGAATTTGCTTTAAATCATTCCTTTTTAGCACCTAATGACTGGACTACTATATGAATAGCATCTTTTTAATGGGTCATTATTGGTAAGCCAGGTTGAATTTTCTGATTTCTGCAGCCACTGATTTTTAAAGTTTCCGAAGATATAGCGGGTGGTTCATTGTGTCTTGATTAAACGGGTCTCTCTCGATTAAATGGTATTTGTTAGTTAGCTGTATAAAGGATACTATTTGATTGACGACCCTCCTCTTATTGTAAGACAAATGTATATAAAATTTAGTATTCTTTCTCCATCTTTAAAATAAACCCTTTTTTACGCCGCTTAGTTTTTAACCACTGAAACGCGCTTCTATTTAAAATCTAAGACAAAAACACTTCTACTATAACTTAAAAAGTCGCTAGAATCTTCACTGTTAACCGAATCCCGTTTTTCGGGCAATTCCCCTTTCGAAAGTGTTTAAGCTCACCGCGTATTTGTAAATCTCTCTTTTTACGTTGTGACACTCTCTGGTAACATGCGCTGCCTTTGGGAATAAGGTTTCACTCATGGCCATTGCTTGGACTTTACTAAAATGCTTTTTGAAGATCGCATTCTTACGTTTTTTCTACATGAAATAATATGCCAAGACCAGAATAAATTGGATTTTTGGATTATCATTGACTACGACCTTCTTTTAAGATGCTTCAAATCATGCAACGGATTTCATTCTTTCATGCATATCGGTTTGGCTACAAATTTATATGAAGAAACTGATGTCATGAATGCAACTTGATACATCAAAATATCGAACTAATCGAAAAGTAAAATTATACAGGAATTTCTTTAGAAAGATCGGAAACTATAACAACCCATTTATCAATGCACTGGTATTCTTCAGTTTTCATTACGAGCAACACCACTATCTTTTTATGTGCCTGTCTGAACAAAAAAAGCAATGTGTTTATGTCATTTTTAAAACCAGATATTTATTTAAAGGAAAGCACAATGCAGAGATAACTCCATTTACAGACTGCAATAAACAACAGAACACCACTGCATGCCCCTTCGACTATAACCTTTTTGTTATTTAAACAGTGTAGCGGACATGAAGTGGAAGAGACATCGGAAGACGCTCCTCAACTGTCTAGCAAATAAAGGTGAAGGCAGAGAGATGGAAAAAGTTACAAAATACAAATCTAAAAATCTGGGATAATATACAGAAACAAAAAGGGGAAAATCATAAAACCATATACAAACAAAAACTGTAAACAGGACAGAAATATGAGAATGAAGTGTACAATATCGCAATGAACAACAAACACACAAAGAGAAGAAGCCACAATGAGTGAATCACAAAGATATTAAAATGAATACAGAGAATATAAAACTTCAAATCACAAAACCATAAAAATTTTGCAAACGCATAAATGATTTAAAACGAAAACACGCAATCACAAAAGCATTAAAAGACAACGCTAGGATTCCAAAAGTCGCATACCGTCATATTAATATCATAAAAACACACAAAAATATAATGAGATGATGAGGGGACGAAAAAATAATGCTAGGCCCGGGCGCTACTTAGAATTATTAAGCCATTGATGACAAATGGGGCAAAAACTCATATTATACGCTGGACGCCACTTGCCTTCGCTGCGCCACTGAGACAAATTTGAATGTTTTTCATTTAATTAAGAATTAATGCTATGTCTTTTAATGCTCACGATTCGAATTCTGACTTTCAGATTGCACATAAGAAACAAAATATCAAGTTTTATTTTTAAGATAATTAACAATTACACTGAAGATCAAATTAATCACTTCCAAATATATTCCATAATTCGTAAAGGACGATTTTCAAATACTCTTCAGTGTATTATTCATAATCCTGAAATTCTTATCACAATTAGGCTATTAAAAAACGTCACTTTCTTCAAAGGCGAATATTGATCGCCAACTTTTATTGTTCTTCTGATATTTATTAGTCATAACCGCGGTGTAACTTGATTTCCTCTCATAATAATACATTTTCTTTTTACTGTTACTAATTTTTTCTTCAGATTCATTATTCCACAAAATCACACAATTGTAACCCTATTTTTAGGAACAGGAAAAGTTGGGAAGGAGAATTCTTCAAACGCTTATTGAAAAAAATACTTCATCCTTATAAAAAACACTTTTTTTTAAAAAAAAATTCTATACAGGGTTCCCACTTATATCTGTTACACCCCTTAACTTCTAAACGGTGACAGCTTAGGTCATAAAGTTGGTGTCGAGGTATAGTAAAAAGGCTATGTGCTACTCGATAAGACAACTTACAACGCCATCTATCGGAAAATTTTGGAATTAGCGGTCCTATCTCGTAAACAGTGAAAGATACGAGAAAAAGTCAATTAGAGAGTTGTAGAGCACTCTCGATTTAGTACAAAAAGATACCTTGCGCACATTAATACTGAAAACAGAATGTAAAAAATGAACATTTGTTTGATAATGATTTTCAACACTAAGTTCGCTTTTAACTGTCGTGAAACGCGAGCGAAGCGAGAAATCCAGTCCAGAGCGCAAATGTGTATAGTGGCTAATTATTTTTTTCTCAAGACATCACATTTTTAATTCAGTAACTCTTGTTTTTTTTTTTAATTTACCACGTTAAAATTTTAAAAATTTAAATTTTGTAAGATTTTTTTTCATCCTATTAACGTTGCAGAATTATTATGGTTCTTCACATAGTTTTCGAGAGTAAAGATGAGACAAAGATCGCGCTGTCTTAAGGAGGTATCTTACATTTTTCTTCTTATTTATTTCTCGTAAAAAAAAAAAAAAGTGCCGAAAGAGCGGTCCGATGCGCTCTGGCTCCACTAAACCCCTGACTGCAAAATACCTAACAAAATAAACACAATATAAGAGACAAATTTGTGTTGAGTCTATTTTATTTTGAGGGTTGAAGGTTCAAATAGAATTAAATGCTATTGAATGAGCCTATTGATAGAGACCAAAATGAGATACAGTCTAGTAACAATGTTTGGTTCCAGATGTTCCACGCACGCCTTAAAAATCAAAAAAGTCTTTGGCAAAGTCTTCTCAAAGTTCCATAAAGTTCCACACAAGGATGCATTCATTCACAAATCGGGAAACCACATGTGGTCATAAAGTTACATTAGAGTATGAAATTGTCTATTATCGGAAAAATCGTGAGCACAGATATATGCAAAATAATAAAATAAGGCCACAAGATGAAAATATACGAATACAAACAACAAAAATAAACAATAAATACCAAAACTATAAACAGTAAGCAATATATACCAAAACTATAAACAATATTGTTACAAAGCTATAAATTCGTTTCCCTGAGATGCTAATCTTGGCGACAAAATTGGCGACTTGGCGATAAATTTGGCGACAAAGTTGGTGACCTTGGCGACAAAAGGAATTCTCTAGAAGGACCTCGAACTTTCAACATATTTCTATTGGTTTCATGAACTTTCTAGAGATTATGTCACTTCCTACGTAATGAAGTCACTTCCTGTAGAAAAGAATAAAAGGCAAGCTCTCAAGCCAAGAAGTCAGTTGGAATTTGACCTGCAAGCAAGCTGGTGAGTTAACAAGAAACCTTTGAGCATTGTGTTGAGATTTATTGGTAGTCTCTGTTGTGAATTTTTACTAGTGCTGTGTTAATACTTGTGCTACGTTTCTTTGCTTGGAAATATTTGTAAAATAAAGAGCTTTATTTTTTTTAATCCTGCTTATTGGATTGCATTCACGTACACCCACAAAGTAATTTTGTTACAATATATCCAAAACTATATACAATATATACAAACTAAGTGTTTCATGGCGTCATTTCCATTTCGAAATACAATGTTTTTCTTGACTTTTGAATAAGGATAATTTTTGTAATAAAACCGAGTGATATGAGCAAGCAAAGAATTGCAAATGACGATCAGATAGATACTTTTGACGTTATAGTAGAAGCTTAGTAGATCTTTTTATAGCTCCATTTAGTTTATGTTGAAAAATGGCTGGTGCCTTAGGATCCAGTCACCACAAATAGAAATACCATCTTGTTCAACTGTATCAAGGTGAGCAAGCGGATCTTAGAAAGTCACGTATTCGAAAAATGGATTAGTGAAGGGATTGATGGCTACTGTAATTATAGATGGTTCAGGACGAGGCAAGTTTGCAGCTTCGTCCAAGATGGTATCTGAATCAGTTCCTTCCTTGCAAAGTTGTTCTAAAAATTCATCAGTGGAAGTAGCTGCATCAACTTTTGTATTTTGTTGTTCGAAATTCGTTGCTTCTTGACATCCGTTATGCTTTTTGTTCAATTGTTCCTTTAGAATGGTTTTGAGCATGAGAATAAAAGGCAAGAAGTAAGCGCATGAACCCCAATCATGCAGCTAAAAAACTTGGAAATAGCACCAACAGAAAGTGCCGAAGGTTGCTAGTTCCATGACACCCATCCAGTGACGAAACAAGAGGGGGGCAACCGGGGCAATTGCCCCGGGCGCCAAACCAGGGGAGGTGAAAAATTTAGGAGAAAAATAAAAAAAATAGCATAAAAAATATATATGTTTTACTTTTTAATTTTCTGTTTAAATTCTAGCCCTGCATCAAAACCAGTTGTAATGTTGTTAAATAATTACGTAAAATTCAGATGGGTCTGTTGATAAAACCCACGTAACGCCGGTGCAACGAGATGCTGGGGGCTGAAGGGTGTGACTGATGGATTCGCATAGGAATGTGGGAAAGCATCGCACTACAGCTTCCTTCCGCATATGCGCCTGTCCGGACTCTAGAAATGTGCTCATATTACACCCCCTACCAACCCTTTACTGAATAAAATCGTCCAAAAGGGGCAGTCTTCGGATATTGAAACGGAAGGTAGGAGACAATTCCGTAACGTAACCTCATTCTGCTACTCAACGAAAGATGTCCCGAAAATTGTCAAGCTCTGAAAACCGTAAAAAAGCTAAAGAGAGAGAAAACAAAGTAATCTCTCCTCATTTTTGTCATCGTGGCTAAAAGAAAATACGAATGAAGGTAAGTGGTATTAATCTGCTCTTTTTCGTTGTTAAGCATCAGTTTTTCAGAACTGTCGCTGGACAAGTGGTTGTCCTTTCGAATTTTGTCTACATTAGGCACACATTAAAGTAGTGGTTCTCAAAAGTGCGCCCTAGAAGAGTTCCGGGTGAACCCTGTGGTATTCTAGAGAAATATGTGTCCAGATATAAAAATAAATATATTTGCTATTTTTGTTATTATTTTTCCAGTTCAAAGACAGTTTTCATTGCAAACAGCTAACCTTTCTGGTTGCATTTTCTCCTTCTGATTAAATACGAGGAAAAGGCTCTTGAAACCTTTTTGGTTTTCCATAAAAGAAGGATATGTGTCAATATCTAAAAAAGTTTTAAACTTTTTACTGCAATTTTCAACATCATATTTATGGAGATTGGGATTCCTCCCCCCTCCACCGCCATTATGTGTAAAGAGAGGAAGACTCTCAGTGCATTACTGAAAGGGGTGAATGAAGGATTGGAGCATTAAGAACTGCCGAGGGCAATCATATGATAACGGCAGCGAAAATATGGCTGAATATGAAATATCAGGGAATTTATGCACATCTTTCAAGTAACCTTTGATGATTTGTACCGTGTATCCACATTTGAATTTGGTTTGAGTATCAACGGGTTACTTCGGAACTGTTAATTGCACCTTTACGTATATTTTAACTTCTACTAGATGGAGGGTTTTGATAAAATTCACACTGGCACTAAAAGAGCCAGCACTCAGTGGTCTAAATCTCGTAGAAGCTGTAACTGTTGTCCACAAACACTTGGACAAGTTGTAGGGCTTTGAATCACCTGGCATTGAATGCAGTATCAAGCCCTGAAACGAAGTCTAATGTCTGTTTCACTTTTGAAAGAAGTATTCAGACCTTTGAATTTGTGGCTTTTACTTGCTTCTGGTAGAAAACATTAAAAAGAAAATGGTACATCGTCAGTAAAATACAAGAGAAAAGAGAGACACAGCCATTGATATTTGCCTACAACCTCTTAAGGACTGACTACTAGATTGTAGAGGTACAATTGTAGACAAGTCTTGAAGAAACAAAACAATCTTAATCTTGACAAATCTTTTAAGGAAAAGGAGGAAAAGATTTTTTGACAGAAAAATGTGAAGATGAAAGCTCTGAAATTTCTCAACATAAAAATTCAAACTTGCCCTACTGCAAGTGAATGATAGAATAGAAGCTGAGTTAGAGACGATTCCAATCAATGCAAAGGTGAATGGAATTTTTCAGATTCTTGTCTCCCCAAACAACTTGTGACGACTCTTGATAGCAAAATTTTAAGAGAGGAAGGATTCACTTTTGTGCCAAAATTTGTACCGAGACGATCTGGATAAGGAAGAAACCAATTGAAATACAGAGTTTTTTAAGTATTCTGATAGGTAGCGACAATTTAGCTGGAAATGAATAAAAGGTAAATGAATTCTACCCTTGACTTTTAAAGGTATTTATATACAGCGAAATTTATTCATGAAACTATTATTCAAATTTGAGGCACGGCCATAAGAGTCTGCTTGGCTCTACCAGTTTCTTGATAAAATCGAATGAGAGAAGTTTTAGCAAACTTAAAATCATAAAAAACTATTTAAGAAACTAACCAAGCAAGATCGCCTTTCTAATCTTACGGTGATTTACATTGAACATGAGGAGAGGCGATCGTTTCCTACGATGATGTGATAAAACTTTACAGCAAAGAGATGGGGAAAATTAAATGGAAACAATTTGGTGATTATGGTTAGCAGGTAAACTAACCTATCCATCCCCAAGAAAAATTGTTTGTAACATTATTTTCCAGAACACATAGTTAGGATATTATCATTGTTATATTATTGCACATGTTTTTTATAATGTACACTATGTAAAACTTGGACTCAGTGTGTATTGTATTAAGGTCAAACAAAATTATTTTCTTCCGCATGTTTTTCTTTATTATTGTATATTAATTAGTGTTGGGCATTTTCAGTATAGAACGGTAGATTTTAATTAAGACTCTAAGTAAACTATTCTATGTGTTATTTGTTGGTGTTCAGGGTGACGTGAGGGGCACTTTAATCACCAGATTTGCCCCAGGCGCCCAAATACCTAGTTTCGTCCACTGCACCCATCTTGAGCCAAAAGTTTTCTGCAATGAATCAATTTTCGAGAAGAGCTCACAATCGGATCCACACGACTTCAAGCTTAAAAATGTTCAGTATTGTAATTGCTGCAACTAAATCATTCTCTGTTTAAAATTGCATCGTTTCTCTAAGAGTATGTAACAGCTATGTATTTTTTATTGCTATTATATACAGAAAACAGAGCAAATATTTTTACAAGAAAAATATTGTTGTAGTATTCTTGCAGAATAATACATTCCTTGTTTTAAACCAATCTAAATCATGTGTCCAACAACCGTTTTGATTTCATAAAAGTCACAACAAGATTTTCCAACATAATTTTATGCATTACTAACCCTGAAGTTTACATAGCGTTTCATGATTTACAGCCG
This sequence comes from Araneus ventricosus, assembly GCA_013235015.1. Classification (NCBI taxonomy): domain Eukaryota; kingdom Metazoa; phylum Arthropoda; class Arachnida; order Araneae; family Araneidae; genus Araneus; species Araneus ventricosus. The sequence goes on from BGPR01015131.1 coordinate 26,204, forward strand.
CATTAAGAAAGGAAAAATAAAGTAGTTCTTCAAAAGAAAATGAATTTCCTGACTGTGAACAATAGAATTAGTTTGGGTGTATGCAGAAATTTTATCAATGGAGTATTGATGTAGGGCAGCATGATTTATTATTGAACACCAAAAAAATCAGATTATTTGTTAAATAGAAAGTTGAGAACTGCTTATATTAATATGTTCAGAAATGATTTGGTTAACCTGAGTTCAATTTCATTGACTAAATTCGTTAAATTATTCGTTAATAATAATGCCATTTGTCTTAAACATGAAAATTTACTAGCGAAGACAAATTGTTAATATCATACCCTTTTATTTAGCATTCTCTAAAATGTATATCTATATTGATCATATGTGTTTAAACGGCCAGACGGCCAGTAATCTGGCTGTCTCCTTACTATTGCCTCTCTGCCCGAGTGAGGGGCTACCTTCTCTAGCTACTTAACTTCCCTCTTAAGCTGGACGATGCAGAAAGACCGCTCAACGCAATTTGGAGCGCACCCGCTCCAAAATCCGTCGTCAATGCAAGTGATGAAAATGGGCATTGGTGAGGTCAGAAAGTTTGGATTTTCATCTTCGTTCGTTATCCATTTGAGTGTTAGGTCATAATACTGAAGCGACCATAGAAGGGGGGGGACGAGGGCTCTCTCACCAGAGGGAAAACTCAAAATGTAGTTCCCGAGGCGCGAGGGGAGGGAATCGGATCTGTTCTGAAAGCGGGGAGGAGGGCCAGGCACAGTAGCCCCAGGGTATCCGGGTGACCCGCTTCCATGGGCCTCCCAATGACCTGGCCAAACGGATGGACTGAAAGTTGGAACGGTGTGGGTGCTACCACGCCATTTGGCTTGGGTAATTCTCACCGTGAATGTCCAGTTTAATACTTTCTTTACACAAAACAGTGTGGTAGTCCGCAAAGAAGACCACATTAGCCTCAACAAAATCTGTCACTAGCAGAAATCTCAATATCACCACCAGTCGACAGTCTGGGAAATCCCAAGGACAGACTGTAAACATTTGGGGTAAGGATTTGTCGACGACTTTCCCCTTTCTGCGCGTGATGCATCCTTATTTCAGCTTGTCATTCGGATTCAGATACACGAAGGTCACCTGGTCTCCTGGTTTGTCGGCAGTTGTTCCTGTGTGAGGAACAGAGTCTACAATTACAGAAGAATTGAACTGCTCTCGGCTTACTAGTTTATACACCCGGCGTTGTTCGAGATAAAAAATATTTTTTAGAGTGAGAACTTATAATATTTTGAAAGCTTTAATTTTTCGCAGCAGCGTCTTTCGGTTTTCATTCGTCCCCGCTCCAGTTATCTGACCCGGCCAGCAGTTCAAGCCCTCTCCTTTAGTACCGGTCTTTGAACACTGTCACGAATCTAAGAATCTAATGGACAGTAGAGTTTTCGATAATTCGAGTCTCAATGGTTGAGTTTTCTTGCATAATCGAGTCAGTGAAAAAAAATCAGTTTAGCTCCAAAAATGTAGAACCATATACGTCGCATTGAAGAATCTACCATCTTGGTTTTATGTTGTTCGACTGGGTCATACTGTCAACTGCGCACCTAGCCACCTGCAAAATGCTCCTCCCAAGAGAACGGGATATAAAGATCCAAATATAGGGACCAATGTGTGTTTAAACAGAAAACATTTGCAATATTTTAAGATATATAACACCTGGATCATGAAGGCTCAAATTAATAATATGTAAAGATACATTTTATCAATTATTACACTGAAATTTAAAATTGCTTTTATTTCCGCATTATTTATTTATTAAATTTTATGATTTCGATAATTCGAGTTTTGATATTTCTGAGGGTAGGCTGGATCCCGTCCACCTCGATTCGAGACTACTGTACAACATTTTTTTTTTCATCGTCTGCTCGACGGCGACAGCAGAAGCTGCTTCCATCTGTTTTAATACTCATTAACTGAAGTACCATTCTCCTTTCCCTTTTGTGCCTAATCAGGAAAAACGCCGCATAGGATCCTTTCTATATCTCCTTAGGTCCTCTCCTTCTTTCGTAGTTACCGGACTTAATAACCTTAAATGATTACATTCATTGGACTCATTTTAGAAAAATTTGCAAAAATAAAATAAGAGGGATCAAGAGGAGAGTAAATAACTAATATCTCATTGATTACGTGCAAACCAAATTGAAAGAATGAAATAAAAGCGGAAATCAAAAATTCTGACCTTTCAAAACATTCAACGATGGACTATTTTTTTCATAACTTTCAATCAACAAACATGACTTCTTTAATGCATTGTAAGGAGACTTGAAATATTAAACTTATCTTTCTTTTGGGTGTTTATATAAAATAAATATTTTAAGCATCTTTTAAGAAAATCACTACTGTAACAACAATATACTAGAATAATAACAATTTTTCGCCCCATACGTTTTGGTGTTCGGGACTCAAAACATTCAATGACTACACTCTTATTAGGAACATTTAAAAATCGATTAAAATTAGCTGAAAACATCGCATTGTAATCAAACTAACGTCATTGGATTATTGCACGTGCACAGTAAAAGTTGTATATGCTCAAAAATAAAAACGGAAGTAAGAACATTGACTTGTAGATAATGTTCAAATAAAGCAATATTTTCTTAATCACGCAGCACGTGTGTTTCTACCTCTGTTAATGAAACACGTGAATGGAGAATTTGATAAACAGCAAATTGGTCTGAACTTAATATTATAAGAATAGAAATTATTGTTAAATATTGCGTTAAAATATATTTTTAAACGTTAATAACAATAAGAGAAAATACTTTATCCCAATGGAATTAATATCATTAAAAAGCTATGTTTCTGCTCTTTAAGATGGCGTAACAATGATTTTCTTGCAATAAATATTTCAGAAGTTATTGGCAAAAACCTTATAAGCATTAGGCTTAACAGCGGCTAATTTTCGATATTTAATTAAATATCTTAAGAACTAATTAACTGTGAAAGTTTAAAATAGCATCGTTGACCTAGAAATGTGCTCTAGAATGTAGTGTGCAAATTTCATGTCGCTACGATACACCATTTAGGAGGAGTTCTTGTGACCGACAGACAGACAGATACATGTATTTTCTGCTTTATATTATAGATATAGCCACATAAACCAGCAATCATCAGCTTTACCAGTAATCACCGTGACTTTGTGGTAGAGCTCTGTTGTTATTTATGGTTGATTTGTGTTCTAGGGACTTCTAGATCTTTTTTCACAATTCTGGATGATTATTTTGGAATACTCCTTGAATATATGCATGCTGAATCCCACAAATCGTAAGCAAGTCCTTTTGTCGCTTTGTAACGAGTTGCTTTGATTTAATAAATCTGTTCTATTGTTAAAATGTATCCTACAATCCCTTGCATCTTCGTGACAATATATATAATGTAGAGGTATGGGCGTATGAGATGATTAAGACTTAAAGGATTCCGAGTATTTTTATCTTTACCCTCATGTTACTGCAGCTCTTAAAAAGTTATAAAATGAGGACTGGGCATGTGACAATTATTAGAGAAAATCTGCTTTTTTTAGTTTAGATATTAAAGTAAAAAATTACAAGAAATTACCCCTGTACGTGTGGAAATTTCATATAGAATTAAAAAGTTAAGGCCTTTTAAAACTATGTATATTTAGATTTATTGTTAGCAAGCAAAATAAGAGGCAAAAATAGAATGTTGGTCTTTATATTCTTCGCTTTATGTCAGTATTTTTTTCAACGAAGAATAAATTTCTTCTTCTAAATTCTTTCACAGAAGAATAAATTTCTTCTTCTAAATTCTTTCACAGAAGAATAAATTTCTTCTTCTCAATTCTTTCACAGAAGAATAAATTTGCTTGTAAAAACGAATTTTTGAATTATATATATAACAGAAAGAACCATTTTCTGATTTAGTTCAGTTTAGTTTAGTTATATTAATGAGCTGTTTTGAAGTAACACGAGGGCTATTTATGGACGAACCTCGTAATTTTGAACTGTGGTCACATGACAAATCCCAATTTTGAAACTTGAAAATATTTAATTTTGGAATATTTCTTAAATTTCCAGAGCTTTTGCGATTTTATCTTAATATACAGACGTCTGTCTAAAATTTTTGCATTAAAATCATAGGTAAGTTCAATAAAATTTAGATTCTAAAATATTTAGTTTGTTACAGTTATTTTAAGAATACTGTTATCGTTGTTTTAAGGGATTCTGTTACAATTATCTTAAGGAATTCTGTTATAGTTATCTCAAGGAATTATGTTATAATTATTTAAATTCTAATATTGTTATAATTATATTAAGGTGGCTTGCGATGAAATTAGTTTAAAAAACTCGATTTATGAAAATCCATTCAAACTTAACGTAGAATTAGATGACATAGACTGGTAGTATAGGATTCTCTCTCTCTCTCTATATATATATATAAAGAATCTCTCGAAACATTTGCTCTTAACGAGAAACTTTCAAAGCTGAGAAAATATTTTTGGGAGTGTTATTTTCTTAATTCCTTCTCTCTCCTTTTTTTTTCTTTTTTTGGCTATGGTGTTTATTCCTAATCTCACTCCGAAGAATGGATTGTTCTAGAAAAAGAATCTAAGATTACTTCTTTTTCTTGCAATTTCTTTTCGTATTTGTACATTTTTGCATCATCCGAACAATAACGATAAATCATATCGCTAAAGGAAATTAACCCAGAAAAACAATGGCAGCGTGATTCGACGTGTTAGAAAAATTTGGACCTAACACCAATGAGCCGAACCGTGACGCAGTGAATTCTGAAAATCTACGTTACCATGGAAACAGCAGCAAATACAGTTATCTGTTGCCAAAATTGTGAATCTAATCTAATTTACTACAACTTTCACAAAAATAAACAATTAAAGATATCTTAATACCAAGTTTGGTGCAGAAACAAGAGGAATTCACATAAACATAACAATAAAAATTGAACAACGAAATGCGAAAGTATTTTTTTTATTGTTGGCGGTTTCCAAACGATAAAAAAAAAAGATAATTTTATTGTCAGTAATTTGAGTTGAAGGAGAAACAATTTTGCTTTCAGTTAATCAGTTTCAAATTGATATCGTTCTCTTTCAAAGAAATAAGCCCAGCACTTTCTCTATCCTTGACCAATATCAGAAAATTTGATTGTCTATAATCAATTAACTTGGTGTTTGCTCTTAAATCTGTATTTGTAGTTTATGGGTTTATTAAAAATTGAAGGAGTTGCTTTTACAGAACGCCATTTTTCTAAAAGATATTTAAACATATTCGGTATTCGAATTGTTTTATACAAAACAGAGCATCCGAACAATTATTGGACATGTATAGAATTATATCAAACCAGAGAAATGCTCTCTCCTTGACTTTTCTATACGTTTACACAATATGTCACGTTTTGTATTAAGTTCCATAGCATAGTGAAAAAAATCGAATACGCGTTTTCTGTGCCTTCCCCTTTGACTGACTGCATTCTTAATTTGATACAAATCTGCAATTCTGGTGATAAAAACCATATGAAAAATTTCATCCATCTAATTCAATGCGTTTCTCAGTTATCGTGTTCACAGGCATTCAAAAAAATGGAGATGGGCCGCTGTGACTAGTGATGTAAAATAACCGGGTATTTATTTTTCAATTAACTCTATTCATATAAAATGCATGTACTGCTGTGAAATACGATATTGCTATATAATATGAATATGTATACAATATACAGGGTGTCCCCAAAAGGTGGAACAAGCGTTTATTTTCTTAAATATTGATTTTAGACATATACTTCCAATTACAAAGTTTCATCAAATAAGGTAAGAATTTGTGTGAAAACACTTTGGCTTCTGTGAAAGTTGAAAATGAAAAGTTAAGAAAATCAAATTTTTATATGTGCCCCATAGAGCAAAACTGCCAATGAATGAAATGTTCTTCTTACACTCATCTATGCATAACCTAAGTTTCACAATTCTGTCTGCAAAACTTACAGAGATATGTTAATTTTTAGATTTCAAGGGGCTGCTCACAAATTTATATGGAGATGTTTATTGCAGAAATGCAAATTTATTCAACACAGAAAAATAGTGAAATGCAAATATTTGTCAAGTAGTATATCAGCCAATTATCACGGATTGAAAATAAATTGCCAATGACACATACTATTACTCAGTTTTATTCGCAGATAGCTGCAACTATCGACTTGATAAAGAATGGAGGACAACTTGAGAAAATAAAAATTTAAGATATAACAGGAAAATAGCCTAATGTTGAACCAGAATACTGAATTATTCGCTTTTAGCGTTGTGCGTGTTATTAAGCTTTACCTAAAAGCAATGGCGACTCGTCCTTTATGTCTGCAGAGTTTCAGAACTCTCTAAAATTATTTTAAAAATTCGTATTTTTGCTTTTATTCTTTTTTGCTTAATTCTCCACTCTGAGAGTTCGATTATTAACGAAAAAAGATAAAAACGAGAAAAGAAGACAAAAAATGAATGAAAAAGTAAGATAGGCACAGGATTGAGCTGCACACCAAATACTTTTGGAAAGCACTAAAATTCGCTCATTACGTAGAACTAAGCGACATAATGGAAGAAGGCGAATAGCTATTCTTTCTGTCTCAGAACCTGGCCGGAACTGGATTTTCGGATGCTCCTGTTTTGCGCTAAAAACCAAATAATGTTCTTTTTTCTCCTTTTCAATATCACTCATGGTTCGCCTTCGCGTTCTTGGGGTTTTTATTCATTGGCTATTTTTGGGTTTCAGATTCACTTTCATGTTGCCTCAATGGGAACTTGGCTGGTTCCTACATATTCGATTTCTCTTATTAAAACGGAACTCACCGAAAAAAGGCTGTAATTATCTAAAATTCAATTCAGATAATTACAACAACAAGTTTGAACTATGTGATGGTAAAGCTATTCTTGAAAACTTGTATTTCAGTTGTATTCTAGTAATATTTTTATAGCACTGCTTGTTTCTGGGAAGATGAGCCTCACTGCTGGTAAGCCACAGTGAATTCTTTTTGAAGATTCGCAAGATGAACTATTTTTGTAACTACTTCAATTAATGTATTATTTGACTAGTTTTTAGATTTAACAAGAGTTAACAAATACATTGTTATTTACTGATTCCGCCCTTTAAATAATTTTAAATATGTATATTATCCCTAAACTGTACGTCGAAAGACTGGATCAAACAGCAGTATGAAAAAGTGGTCTAAGTCAACAACTTTATCTTCTTATATATCTGTAAGTTTTGCAGAAAGAAGCGGGCAACGTTGTATCTGAATAGATGAATGTAAAAGAAACATTTTACTAATTGACATTTTTGCTCTATGGGGGCCGTAATAATTTAATTTTTGTAACTTTTTATTATCAATCCCCTTGGATATCAAAGTATTTTCATACAAATCCTTACCTTATTTGATGAAACTTTATAATTGGAAGTATATGTCTAAAATCTATATTTAAGGAAATAAACGCTTGTTCCACCTTTTTTGGGACACCCTGTAAATTGAGCAAAAGGTAAGAAAGAAAAAGAAAAACTAGAAATAAATGAAACTTTTGTAACTTTTTAAATCCTGTAAAAACCAAAAAAATTTAATCAGAAAAAACAAACGTGGCTTAACGTTAATTGGCTTCGAACGTTACGTGGCTTAAATGTTAATCATTTTAATTACAATGAGTAAATGAATAATAATGTATTTGCTACTTTCTAAAAAAGATAATTATTTATTAAATATAATAAAAAAAGAATGAAAATTTTGAGTTTGGTGTTCAAATGATAAAGAGCTGATAATGGAAAATAAAATGACAGATACAATGGTTTATAATTCTTTTTGAATTAATTAGTCAAAAAACCAGGCATTTCTGATGAAAAGTTGGCAAATATTTCAGTTCTTACAGTTTTTTAAAGTGACAGAATATGTTTAAAATAATGCATCTCTTTCAAAAAACTTTTTTAAACTAACAGGCCTTTTGAAATTATTCATATGTTTCTTTATTTCGTTTACATTGGCATGTTTGTATTCAAAATTACAGTGTGCACTTTTATCCTTCTAAACATTAAAAAAAATTCGACGCATGTTTTTCATCTCTCTTTCCAATTTTTTAAAACTTTTTAGCGTAAAATTTACAGTAATATTAATACACGTGAGGTGAGTGATTAACTCTTCACTAAATTAGAGCAAGAATGGCTGACTTGTTGCCTGGCAATGTGAGTAAATTAAGAATTGGAAGCTTCACTGGCGTTGTGTATATAACATAATAGGTGTTAAAAATTATTTTTCCATTGTAAGTGTTTCAAACCAGAAATTATCCAACGACCCTGTTTAAATTCTAGAATGTCTTATTCTGAACCTGATAGAAATTGCTTTTTTCTTATAATTTGGTCAAAACTTTAATTTAAAAATTTCATAAACTGTGTATTGTATATATAAATTTTATATGTTTCATTTTGAATCGCCATTCGCAATTACTCTTTTTTTTCTAAATACCCAGATATTCGGCATTTATAAATTATATATGTTTCATTTTAAATCACCATTCGCAATTTTTTCTTGTGCAAAATACACAGTTTTGGGTATATACCCCAAAAAATATTTACTTACACACTCCACATCACTAGCTGTGACCTAATGGTAAGGTCTCGGCTTCGGGACCGGAGGATTCCAAGTTCGAAACTGGATTCCACTAAAGACCCGCCATGTATGGGGCCTGATGCACGTTAAATCGCACGAAGTGGAAAAACGTCCTCCCACTGGTGTGGTGCGGAAGTTTGGAGAAGGGGTGACAGATCAGGTGCCATCTGATCACGGAATCCCGTCCGCATAAAAACCAATCCCACTATAGCCGCCTATGGGGAGTGTTTTCGATGCCAATATTTGGCGATATTTCGCTTTTTTGGCGAGAAATGCTTTGTAAAGTTTTTCTATTTCGACAACGACCGAGAGTCGCAATCTGTTATAAGGATGTAAACATTTCTACTTTGTACGGTTTTTTTGTGTGTATGTATGTGTATGTTAAAGTAGCATGAATTCCTTCTTGAGTGTCTTAAAGTTGAAAATAATTTGTTATTAGTTGTTAATTGTAAATAAAGATGGAAGGTTCTCAAAACACGATGAAGAAAAAATCAGTTTGGGCCAAAACACTGAAACCCTAGCGGGCGCAATGATGAACTTGGCGTGGTAAAAGGCATTCCCATAGGCGCCTATAGTGGGATTGGTTTTTATGCATCCCGTCCCAAAATAACCCTAGTGTTGTTTCAAAACGGGACGTCAATATGACTAAACTAAACGAACGACGGAGAACAACTTTGCGTTGATGTAATTCCTGTTCGTAAAAACTTGACAGAAATCTATATTTTAGGTATTAAAACCGCATAACAAATTTCTTTCATCTAGCTTATTAGAGTTATCGAGTTTACAGAGACATAGCGGCGCCCACTGCCTCTGCAAAGACAGGCAAACATAATTTCAAAAAGGATTTTTTTTTCTGACTCAGGGAGTTCTAAAACAGAGATTCATCAAAACCTCGAGGTCGAATTTCTGACGATTATAGAACTTTATATTCTTCGTACACGTGGAAGTAAAAATATAGAGGAATAAAAATTTATTATCTGTATTAATACATAATATATCCATATACAAAAATTTCAATGCGAGAAAGTTTAACTGCTTATAATATGTTCAAGCTATATTCAATTTCAAGCATCTGTGGCATTTTGGAATTACTAATATAATAGCCCAGATCTGTCCCTCGGTACGCTCTGACGTCGACAACCGTTAAACTCGGCCATAGCATTGCGAGACGCTAAACAGCACTATTTCATTCTTGGAGCAACTAAATTTCCGTAATTTTAAATTTAAAAGAGTAAATGTCGTTCTAATTTCAAATTTAATAGATCTAAAATAGTGAAATGAAATTTGCTATCGATTGATGTAAAATTTATCTCGCTATGATCAATAGTTCCCGGGAAATTTTCAATTATATTAATCCTATATTTCAGATTAATTTCCGTTTTTTTAATAGAAAGTAGTAAATCACGTCAGTGGTATATCATGCGCGTGATATAGTTTGGACGCCACGATGCATCTGATTATTTATTGCAATCGTGATGATATAATTTGATAATATTTTTTGGCAACGTTTGACAAGCAGAGAAGTGCTTTGCTTTGATTAGAATTTCGAAAAAGAATTCCTTTGAAATTTTAACTTTTGACTTACGTTTGACAAGCTGAGAGTTTCATGGTTGTTGAATTACAACAAAATTGTTAAACAATGAAAAATAATTCACACGGAATAATGTTTAGCAAGAGGTTTTTTGAATAAAGAAATATGTAAATAAAAAAATATATATTTCCTGTCATAAAACATACGTTTATTTTATTTGTTTTCAATCAATGTTAAACATTCTCTCGCATATATATATATTTAAACACGTAAAATTTGAAGGGAAATCTCTCGAATGAAGAGGCAATTTGTACTCGTCATACCATGACAGGTGATTTTATAGTTAATAATAAATGTGATATGCCGCTTCAGTTTTTCTAAATGAGAACAAGACATCTGAGATACAATCTCTCACGAAACTCCATCTGAAAAAATACAAAGGAGTTTAATCTGGTGAACGAGGAGGCCACGGAATGGTTACGAATTCCACATGCAATCCTCAATAGGTCATTTATCCAAACACTTAGTGCCATTTATTAGATTCTGTGAACAACCATTCTGTAAAACAAAACTTTGGAAAGATCAGTAGTAATACGTAACATAGAAAAATAACTGTGACACTCAGTTCCTTTTACATGATTTTGCAATGTGCCGAATGATTTTCGGATACCGTATGTAATTGTGTCATGAATGGTTCATTTGAAACGAACTCATTCCAGAAATCGCAATCCAGATTTTCTTTAGAAGTTACTACTACAGTGAAAATTCTCTACGACGGCAATTCCAATTTTCCTTGGAACGGAGCTCTAAAGGGTTTCATCTTTGGAAGTACAAAATACGCATTTAAACAGGACCTTATTCGTTATTTCTGATGAAGCGAACTTTGGGAAACATCTAAAGAAAAAAGTACTTCATTCGATTTTATTTTTTTCTTTCGAAAAAATGTATTTCTGTTTGCTTGGATCTTTTAGATTTATACGAGGTAACTTTTTCTAAATGCAGTAGAACCCCGGGAATCCGATCAGGGGCCGTTCAAATATTACGTAAGCACCCAAGGGGGGGAGGGGGTTT
>BGPR01015132.1:0-20095 GCA_013235015.1 Araneus ventricosus
AATAATCATATAATTTCTCGAAAACTATTCAGTTCTCAAATTACAATTTATTACAAATTAAAGAGAATGAAATTCCCTCGAAATAAATGTTTTTTGTTTTTCTTCTAGCTTTAATAGTTTTTGAGATAATTGGTCTCAAAGTTTACCGCCATCTTGGATTTCATGCCCCTTATTTTAGTTTTTTAATAACTCGGAAACTATTCAATTTGTAAATTTAATGTAATCATCAAATTAAAAAGCGTAAAATTCCCTACAAATACTTGCCTTTATGTTTCTTCTATCTTTTATAGTTTAGGAGGTAAAGAGTCAAAGTTTGCCACCATCTTAGATTTTATCCCTCTTTTTTTCAGTTTTTCTTTAATACCTCGAAAACTACTTAATTTTAAAATCGCACGTGATGCAACAAATTAAAGAAAGTAAAATTCCCTACTAAAGCATGCTTTTATTTTTGTTCTAGCTTTAATAGTTTCCGAGATAATGGGCTTCTAAGTTTGCTACAATCTTGGATTTCATACCACTTTTTAGTCTTCCTTAAATATTTCAGAATCGTAATTGTAGAGAATTTCACACTCTTTATTTTTTAAATCAATTGTAATTTGAAAACTGAATAGTTTTGAAGATATTCATGAAAAACTGCAAAAGGGGGTTGAAATCCAAGATGGCGGAGCGAGCACCCCCCCCCAGGACCGGAGATTTTTAATATGTTCATCAGGAGCCCATCCCGAACATGTGTACCAATTTTCAAAACTATAAGATTTAATTCTTTTCTTACCCTCATTTTGGGCTTTCATTTACTCGACTATAAGTGTTATCTTAACATATTGACACCCCTGGATCTATCTCACCCTAGATTCCTCCCCTTTCGTCGGTTTTCTTCTTTGATACATCCGATAAGCAAAAGTTTATGCCTATGCTTCGATTTATCGTATTTAACATCTGGGGAAATGAAAAAAGAAGGTTTCTTTTACACTTCTCGAGAAAATTAAGCACTTTTTAAGGACCCTTTTTTCAAAATTAAGCACTTTTAAGGTGATTAAAAATGTTTTTCAAATTTAAGTACTTTTCATGACGCTGCGCACCCTGTGTTTGCGTGCTATTCACGTCTTGGTCATCCCCCGACGCATTACCAAAAATTTTAATGCAGATTTACAAAATGACCAAGAATGACAAAATTCGATGCCGAAAACGATGAAATCCGGGCAAATGTGCCATGTCTATGTTGATAGACAAACGTTAGGGAACGAAAACTAACAAAAATGAAATCGAAATAACTAACAAAAACGAAGAAAAGAATGTTAAAAAGAACGTGAATATAAAATGGCTTCCTTCACTGAGAGCTAACGATCTTTTTTTCCTCACGAAATTCGGATCGGAAGAAATTCCTAGATGATTTTCTTTCATTCAATCAAATTTCGGAATGAATTCTGACTGGATGAAACGAAAGACGATTGGACAAAACGAGAAAGAAAAGAATGCAATCTTCAGGCATTCCTCCCAATGCTAAACTTTGACCCCAAAGCGCGGTAAAACGCCGATAGATAACTTTCGGCAGGATTGCGCAATATCTTATGAATTCGAAACTCTTTCGCCTTAGAACCATACGCAAAATTTTCACATGCATTCATTTATTCACATGAGCAACCCCCCCCCACAACATATTAATAAAAATTTTAATGCAGATTTGCATCGATCCCAAGAATGATTAAATTCGATGCAGAAAAAGCGGAAATCCGCGTTTCCGCGGAAATGTGTTATGTCTGAGTGACAGATGGTGCCAAATGATTTAAAATTTCACTAAAATGAAAGACAAAAGAGTAACACTGAGGACACTCCCTTGCGGAACACCTTCAACTTGATTAAAAGGATCAGAATAAAAATTTCCCAGTCGTACTCGAAAGGTACGACCACGTGCGGTCATATGCCTTCTTAACGTCAAAGAAAATGGAAACAAGGTGGTTACGAAGCACAAAAGCATTGCGAATTTGTGTTTCGAGATGGACGATCTTGTCAAATGTTGAACGTCCTCTAAGGAAACCACTTTCCAATGTTGGAATACAACCCTGTTTTTCCAATTCAAAGACAAGACGTGCATTGACCATACTGTAAAAAAAATCCCGTAAAATTTACGGTTTTAAACTGGCAGCTGGGTTGGTTGTGCAAAACCGTAAAAGTTACGAAGTAAATCCGTAGGCACAACGGTTTTTTTACCATATGAGATCAAGTTTTTTCCGTAAAAATTACGAAGTAAATCCGTAGTCACAACGGTTTTTTTACCATATGAGATCAAGTTTTCTCCGTAAAAAATTAAGTCATCGAAGAAAGTGACGTCATCGACTGAGTTGAGTTGTTTTTCTCCTTCTGTTCGAGTTGAAACGTGCTGATGTGTATTATCAATTAGGAATATTAATTAATTAAGGCTTAATTATTAATTTCAATTAATTTAATTAATCTAATTTTTATTTGAACTTACTTGGACGATTTTGATGCAAGATGGTGACAAAACTTCAAACCCCTCCGAGCCGGGGATCGAAACCACGTTCATACAATTAGCAGGCAGTCATTCTAACCATTAGACCACCTGGGACTTCATACAACATGGTAAGAATAATCTATTTGAGTTTTCAAGTCACTATAGCTCTAGCGGTGTAAAAATCAACTACTGCCAGAACACGTGTTTTAAGTTTAGCTTTTATGAGTGACAACAGGTTACTGCTACATGTATAAACACTTAGCCCATGCCCTGTTTAATATATTTCATTTATTACTTTATTTTAAATAAAAAGATTTTTAAATGTGTCCGTTTTCCTACTAAAAGATACGTGTTTTATATGACAAATGGTTAATTCTGAATCGAACAAAATTAGGTTTTTTTAGAAAAATGTTAAAAGCTACATTATTCTTCCAACTTCTAAGCTTATTTTGAAAATTAGAGAAAGCATTAATGGTGATATATTTTTTCTTCTTAAATCATTTCTTTTTTTTTTGTTCATGCATAATTAAAGTCAATACATTCACTTATTCCACTATAGAGGAAATAGAACCCTATTAAAAACATGAAATGAGAACAATAAAATTACATTTAAGAAAAGGGAAAGTTATCGTATGGAAAGCAATACCGTATGACAAAAAATAGAATTTGAACTGACGGTTGTAAACCGTTTATGGCTGGAGCGGAAAACGGCGAAAAACCGACTTGTCAACAAAGCAGCTTTAAACCGTTAAATATACAGAAAAAGTCCGGAAAAAAACGGATATTTTTACAGTGCATACGCTCAAGCGTCTTGCACAGGACACTAGTTAACGCAATCGGTCTGCAGTGCAGAGGGTTAGCAGGATCTCTATCTGGTTTGTGAGGATGGGAATCACAACAGCTTCTTGCCACTGGCGTGGGAAACTTTGCTCTCCACTCTGTTAAAAAAGTACAGGAGATTCGAGAGCGAAACCGCATCCAAGAGGTGAAGCATATTATATGCGATTCCATCAGGACCAGGACTAGAATCATGAACTTGAGATGAGCAGCTTTTAATTCAAACATTCTAAACTCACAATTGTAGGGAAAAGGTCGTCGACTCGGAAAAATTCAAAGACATCCGCTCTGCGCGAATCTTAATTGCCACGAAAGCAGGGCTATATGAATCAGCAGCAGAAACTTGGGCGAAAGTTTGACCGAGAATATTGGCGACATCCAATGGAGAAGAATATGACGCGTGTCCTGCATTCAGAATAGGAATTGAAAATTCTTTATAAACCCCATTGGCAGCCTTCACTTTTTTCCACAATTGTTTGCTCGAAGTAGAGGATGTGATAGATGAGACAAATTGTAACCACGATTCCCTCCGATTACGACGACGAATGCGGCGTGCAAAGGCTCTGGCTCGTTTAAACGCGACGAGATTTTCCGCCGTCGGATACCGTCGAAAAATGTTCCAATACTTCTTTTTGTTCTTGTAACTGTCACGACAGGCTTCGTTCCACCACGGTCTACGGAATTTCCTTACACGTGGGGAACTGTTTGGGATGGTATCAGCGGCGTGTATGATAAAATCAATAATATCAATCGATATCAACGATATACGACATGTTGTGCTGCTTCCGATATGTCTGCAATACTAACGATAGCCTCAGTGACTCCCGCCAACTGCATGAATGCAGACCAGTCTGCCCGCTGGAATAGATAATGCGGTGGAATCTGACTTGCACCGCCACTATCAGCGTGGGAGACTATTAGGGGGAAGTGATCACTATTATGCAGATCATCTCCAACTTCAAAATTCAGCAACGGTAGGAGGTCAGGAGAACAGATGGCTAGATCTAGACTATGGAATGAACGTGTGGGTTCATGGAAGTACGTTTTTTCATCGTTATTGAGCAGACAGAGACAGTTATTAGAAATAAACTGTTCAATCTGTCGCCTAAGAGAATTTATACTATCCGAACCCAACGAAGAACTATGTCCGATGAAATCACCAAGTAACAAAAAAGGTTTGGGAAGCTGGTCCACTAAGTTGTTTAACTGTTGTTGATTAAGGGCATCATGAGGCGGTAAATAAATGCAGCAGACTGTAACCAATGCTCGTGTGTGAAATTGAACAGCCACAGCCTATAAAGAAGTATGTAAAGTGAGAGGTGTGCTCGGATATAGATTTGAAGTCAAGATACAGACACCCCCAGAGCTATGAGATCCAGTGTCCTTATCTTTCCACACACAATTATAACCGCACAGTTTTAAGGGAATGCTAGACATCAAGAAGGTTTCTTAAAGGCAAAAACATGCGGGATGGAAATTGTTGAGAATAGCCCTGATGTCATGAAGTTTGGACCGAATGCCGCAACAATTCCAAGAGAGGTAAGTAGTCATTAAGAAAGTTTTGTTGGGGAGAAGTATTTGAAACACTTGTTCGAGTTGGTGAACATCACAACTCATTGTGATTTCTTCATCCTTCCCTTCAGATGGATAAAGTGCAATTCGATCGGGACTTTTGGGCACGCCACCAAAAATGGACGGTAAGTCCTTCTGGACTAAACCCCGACTCGCAAGTCCCAAAGCGACTGAATTTTTGACATTGGATTTCTTCAATTTTGATGTCAGCTGTTGCGATGAAATGCCGCATTTGGAAAGCTTTAGTTTAAGAGATCTGTTAGATAGCGAATTCGATTTAGATCTCCGAGGTGTACATGTTTCAGGAGCACTGTTATTAGCTAGATCAGTATCAGATTGGGATAAATTTTCAGGGGGATGTATTTAAGCGGCATTTTGCACGCAGGTTGTGCATGAACAGTTCGCACAAAATGACTTTCGGAGAGCGGACGAGTAACTGAAACCAGATTTAGGTGTTTGCGCCAGGACTTTTAGTTTTGTCTCTGGATAGGAAATTTGCTCTATTGTTTTGACAGCCATTTCTTTCTCCTGCTTCCAACGTGGACAAGACCATGAAAAGGAAGTGTGATCGCTACTGCAGTTGACACACTTTTCCTGTGCGGTACACTGCTCGCTCATGTGACCTTTTTCGGCACAATGGGCGCAAGTCAGAGTTCAGCGGCAGTTTGTTTGAGAATGGCCACAACGTTGACACTTAAAGCACCGCAGAGGGTTTGGAATAAATGGTCGCACGGCTAATTTCATCCATCCTGCTTTAACTTAATTTGGTAATATTGGCGTTTGGAAAGTAAGGATAAGGTGCTTTGTAGGGAGGAGTTGTCCATAACGCCGAATGAAAATACGGCGTACATGCGTTACCCCTTTACCTTTCAATTCATTTGTAATTTCTTCTATGGAGACGTTATTTAACTCGCCACAAGTTATTACGCCCTTCGAAGAATTAAGAGAAGTGTGAGCACTCACGGTAATAGGGATTGTGGACAAAGCTTTCAATTTGGTACTTTGTTGGGCTTGCTTTCGGGACTTGATTTCAATGAGCAAGCCACCAGAACAAAGTTTACGAACAGAAGTAACTTCACAAAGTGTGCTCACAACAGCCTTTTGGACAAGAAACGGAGAATCCGAATGAATGTCTCCTTATTTTCAGATACTCTTTTAACAATAAAAAATGGTCAAAATGTTTTTCTATATTTCATTCTTTCTGTTGCCCACTAAAGGGACGGTTAATTTTTGGCCCTATACGACATGAACAGGGATTCCGACGGCACTGCCCACCACGGATCCCAACAAGGGAAGGTAGCTACCGACTCTTGAAATTTCCAGCCTCGGCGCTTACCTTGGTGCTAGCTGGAACCGCTCAGGATCACCCCCGGGGACAGTGACCACCCTAAACGCCAAGCACAAGGAGTGACCCTTTCGCTTGATCCCCTTGAGCAGACCAACCAAATGGCTGGGATACCGGCCGATTGATACACCGGGGACCGAAATGCACCACCCTTCTAATGGGTCGCCACGCACGGCCAACACGTGGGAGTAATTTGCTGTCCGTGAGAAGCAGGAAACAAACAGAGTGGCAACAGCTTCTCGCGGAGAGCTCCCTCGTCTACCCTCGAGGAAAGGAAAAATCAAAAGCTGAAAGCAGAAGACGGAGGGGAGGGGAAATTTGAAAGGAGATCAGACACTAGGGTTCCTCGGGGTCGTGATTCCCGTCACAGCTGAAGAAGATGTGCCCCTGAGAGAGTCGGAGATTGAATCGGCTACCACCAGTTATATGGATTCAACGATTTTAAGATGGGGAAATGCAATAAATGGTGTGACCTAAAAGAAGAAAACACGCTTTGTAGGAACTATTCGTGTTTTATGAATTGAAACAAGTAATGCGGCAAAAGGATGGATTTGATTTTATCGAAGCTTTGAATGCATTAGTAAGTGGAAATATGAAAGAAAAACATATTGAATTGATCTAATCTAGGGAAATGTCAGCTTCAGCTGTCCCGAGGAGTGCCGTTATGCTATATAGCGAAACCAAATATGTTGATATATACGAGGACAAAACTCGAAATCATCTTGAACCAGAATACACATCCTTAGCAAAAGATGTGATGTTAGGCAAACTCGTGGAGTCAACAAAGGAGAGAGTTTTGGAGGGATTAAAACATAAAAAGCTTAATGAAATGAATGGACTACGACATAGGCTGACATTAAAAATCGGTATTAAATACATAACTACCTAACATTGACGTGGACTTGTAGAGCTTGCGGAATTTTAAAATTAATAACATTTGAAAATAATAAGAGCCAATAACTAAAAATTCTTGGGCCAAAAGAGACCATAAGAGGTGCATCGATGGTAACGACATTATCACTGAAGCGATCGCTATACATAAAAGCCAAGGACAGACATATCAAGAAGTAACATTGGTCTTCAACGAAATAAAAGGTAACTCGGCCTTTGTTGACCATCGATTTACGCCGAGTGTGTAACATAAATGGACTATCATCATAAGAAACTTCAGGGTACCGAAGGAATCGAAAATTGAATATCCATATCTACAATGGCTATGTAAGTTAAGAAGAACCAAAAATTTAAATTTGCCACTTAGTATGTTAAAACTTCAGAAGGATTTAAAGTTACAAATCAGAATCATTCTTTAACACATCAATTGCAGTACATCAAAAGTGATAAATTGTATTTTAATAATGGCATATTAATATTTTCTGGCACAATAACATCTCGAGACAAAGTTATTAGTCTTGACGGGTATGAAGTAAAATTTAGGAGTGACGCATTTCTGGATTCTGGTGGTCTCATTTGCTTAGTTATACAATCTTGAAAGCTTAGGTGATGACATTTACCATGTTTTGGAAAGAAGAAACGAATACCATGTCGAATTATACCCCTTCTTTATCAATGGAATGACAATAATTTCTGGTTTTAAGTCTCCATGTACACCAGTAAATGTTTTTCGAAATTCGAGATTTTAATAGATACATTTTTCAATAAATATAATCTGAAATCTGTCTTGCCATGCTTCATCCCAACCACGGATTTAAACACACAGATTAATGTAATATTTGCAAAAACAAAGTTTACGGAGGAATATATGATTCATATTTTTCATACCACAAACCTGTATATTTCATTCTTAATTACGATATTTTTTTATGAGACAACAAATCCTTCAAGCAAAAGAAGGCAAGAGCATCAAACAATAAAGGAAAATGCGAAGAAACAAAAATTTACCGAGAACAACGAAATTGATGTCTGCCACTTTCGCCTCCTACTAAATACAGGTAATATTACTCTTGCAGTTTCGTTTTTTAAATAGCGTTCTCGGCGATATAACATATAGATTATTTTCATAAAATATTGGCCACTTCTACCATATTTTCTTCTCAATCGACACTTCTTGAGCAGATACCTCATATGATTATTCCACATAACTTAAAAATACAAAATATTCAAATTTTATTTGAGGGAACTCAAAACGATAAATTCGGCCAGGTAATGTTGATAGCATGAACTATGGAAATTCGTTATTATAAAGTATTTTTTAATTCGTTATCATAATTTTATAATATGTTTTAAAATATGATTTAACTTTGTGTATCCTGAAACTCTAGAAACAAACATTTCAAGAAAGAAAAAAATGCTGTCTAAGACAGTTTATCTGCTAACTTAAAAAATGCCAGTCAGTAACCTTAAAAAATGTTTTTCTTTGAAATGCTTTTAGGATCTGTCAGGATAAATGAATGAGGTGACATGTCAGTGTCATGATGATGCATATGGCATTTTATTTGTATCCTATTACTGCAGTGAGAAGTGATTGTGGCATCATCGCGGCATCTGGTTGTATCTCAAGTTGTAATTACATGCAGATCTGACCCGCCCTCCTTGTGATGCCATCTATCAACCAATAGCGGGAAGCCGGTTGGAGTATTTAAGGACGATTATTACTTCTGTTCTTTCTCTTTTCGCATCATCTCACCGCTATCGTGTCGAATGATGTTATAATTTAAATCATCTCACCGCTAGCGGGTCGAATGATGTTATAATTTAATTTAGGATTTAAATTTAGTTGAAGTTATATTAAATATTTTTTTGTTATGAAGTAGTCTTCTTTTTACTGTCACCAGCACTGTGTTGATCACGATGGAGTACTTCTGAAACTTGTAAGAAATATATAGATTTATGATAGTGTTGACAAGCTGAGTAGCGAGGTGCTGTACTAATCAACATGGAATACTTGATTGTCAAGCTGTGCACGTCGGCTAGGCCAGTAAATCTCACCTCCTCATATGTTGTATAGTTAACTTGACCCGAAGTAGACCGAAAAGTTACACGATATATACTGTTTGCATTACTCGCAGAATGGCCGAATCTTCAGAATTAAGCTCTCCACGCTCCATATATTATATCTGTAACATATAATAATGTTTTCTCACACCCAGATCGCAGAACAAATCAGTCAAAACCTGAAATATGTAACATTCCTCTAACTGCTCATGTGGAGGTTTTTTTCTGTGAACTCACAACCGACACAACTAAGCAAAAAAGAATGTATTTGAAATTGTTCTAAGCCGTTTTAACCTCTTTGTAAATACTTATATATATTTTTTACTTCGAAATCGTTGTACATAATGCCTTTTAATTTAAAGTTCAATTAAACTGCTTTTGTTTCTAAGACATGTTTCTTTAATTCGGACCAAATTCCCCAGAGAATAAAACCCCGAGTTCAAAAACTCTCTACATAAATGTGCAAATATAATTGTGAAAGAAATTAAGATAGATTATTATAATTTTTCAATCGATATTTTCCTATTGCTGTTTTTCTTTTTTTGTGTGGAATGAAGAGCAAATATCTTATATAATCAAAATAATTTCAGTACCATATTAGCTTTTTTAATCCATTCCTTGAAACTATAAATGACTACCATTCGCTGTCCTTTCATTGCTGACAATTGACCGAGCAGCGAAAATTATAAATGACTACCATTCGCTGTCCTTTCATTGCTGACAATTGATTGAGCAGCGGATCTCCACTCTTGGAATTTATGTGAAGGAATTGCCTATGTAATTCCGTCCCTTAACCCTTTGAGGGGCGGTGGGACACTGTCCCACCTTCTTCAAGATTTTTTTTCATAAACTTGTATAAGGTATTTTAGTACAAAAATTGTTTTATTGTATATTTCAAGACCTCTTACATTTTAAAAAAATTGCAGTACCATTGAGAATTTAATCAAATTTATTGAAAATAATTTTTAAAATCATGTCCTTTATTGGCAATGATTTTCTTTAAATTTCTAGAGAAAGAAAATGAATTTCGAAACAAATATTAGATGCAAAAGAAATCTTCAATGTTCAATAAATATATTCCAAACATTATCTGTATTTCAAAAGTAATTTTTTTTATCAATTATTATAGATAAAGAAAGGTGGGACAATTTTGTCCCACCGCGCATCTAATGTTGTCAGCCTGTAGATGGCAGCACAAAAATTCGCGACTCAGTCTTCTTTCTTCCTTTTTCGAATGATAAACTTGGATTTATATACGGCACAATTATAATCACTATCAAATTTAATACTTATACAGAAAATTAATTTATATATTTCAGAAGACAGTTAAATAATATGAAACAAAAAAAATCTGTAAATGCAAGCAAGCATTTAAAAAAAAAAAAACTGGCATATCTAAATTTATTTTGAGTGGAACTTTTGAAAGCAAGAAGCGATCTTTTGAAGAATTTTTTTATAAACGGATAAAAATATACTTTTCTAAAAAGAACGAAAAGTAGAGAGAATATTCAAGTCTTTCTGTATCTCTCAAAATTGAAGGTCTAATAACTGCAATGAAAAGGAAGTAGTTCCCTTGAATCTGCCCACCGCACACCCTATTGTTTACATTCTTTGCTGCTTTTGAGAAAAAGGCGATTTCCCTAAGGGATAGTCTATTGTGAATAGCTGTTATCAACAATACTCAAAGCAAAGCTGTTTTAACCTGTCAGCTTCCAGCAACGCTTTTCTTCGCGCAATAATTTACAATCGATGGGCTTCTTACAGCGGTGGTTTCATTACAGTTTGTGTCCAGTTTCGGCCATTAGTGCCTCATTTCCTTGACTGAAATGTGTGATTAAATCTACTGATAACGAATTTCTGTTGCTTCCCAAACAATAAACCGTGGATAAGAGTAACATTTTGCATGCAGAATATGGGTGGTCTTCTTTCCTCTTTAGATTTCAAAGAGAGCAACATCTATAAAAATACTATTGAAGAACTCTCCCCATTTGTGTACAGAATGTGGGAAACGGTTTCCGCTTCAACCACAGTATGCAGCTTCTACAGCTGCTCAAAGGAAATTTGCTAAATAAACAAATTTATGCTAGAAGTGCAACTGATAAAGAACGAACGACAGCGCGAGTCACCGAGGGAGTCGGGGGATACTCAAGTCCCTTCAAGGGCGGTGGGACATACGTCGCCCCACCCTCTCGTGGAAAAACTAAACGCAGAAAAATATTTTTATGCGGAAAATATTTTATTTTTAGACGATAGATCTTCAACCATATATCTTTTTTTTAAGACATTTTTTTAAGGTGTTGCCCCTCAAGGGGATAAATGAAAAACTACCCCGGACTCTGAGGTGCCAAAATTATCACTCTAGAGCAGGGCTCGGTGTGTAAGGTGGAAGAAGAAGTCATCACGATAGCCGGAACATATCTACCGAGCATCGGAATGAGTAGACCGTGTAGAACAGTCGGAGTTAATAACGATATAATGCTTGAACTGAACTACAATAGAATAGAATTCATTTCGTTCCACAAAGGAACCCAGAACAAAAAAAATTTCGATTATATTTCGTAACAGACTAGAAAGTGGTGAAGGTGGTTTGTTTTTTCTCCATTTTCCTAAGGGTACTGGGAAAACTTTCTTTTCAATTCACTCTTAGCTCAAATTCGGAAAGACAAAAAAGTTGCTGTTGAAGTGGCCTCCTCTAGAATAGCCTCCACGCTGTTCAATGATGGACGAACGATGCATTCATTACTTAAGCTGCCACCGAAGGGTCATGAATAGCAACTTGCAACTTTACTAAAAATAGCAAGCGCTCTAGAATGTTGCAGAAAAGTAAGCTGTTGATTAGGATCGAATATACAATGCCACAGAAAAGACAATTTGAAACGATGAATTGAACCATGAAAGATATTAATAACAACCAAAGTATCATGAGAAGGATGGTGGTACTGAAGGCTCGCGATTTTAGACAGACTCTACCTGTAATAACTTGGGGCACACCAGGAGATAAAATAGATGCAGGTTCAAAAGATTCACCGTCATGGGAGCATGTTAAAAAAATTTAACCTCACAACCAATCTGAGGATTCAACTGTACAACGAAGCTGAATCAAGACAATAGGCGACTACTCTTTGGAAGCGCGAAGCTCACTTTACAACAGGTTCAAACGTTATGATTTTATTAAACGGGGAATTTTAAAATGGTTTTCCTAGCACAGTCGAATTGATAGGCAAGGATGATCTTGGAAATGCAAGCCAACATGGGAAAAAGAGAATAGAAGGCTATGAAAGAGCAATTCTGGCATAGACTAATGAATTTGTAAGGCGGATAAATGAAAAAGGATGTGGCGAATGAAGATATATTGTAAAATATTTATACGTAGATAAGGTTACAGAAAATGAACAAGTAACATAATAATATCCTGTAGAGTTCTGTAACTCCTTTAAAATTGTCGGGGAGGAGAGTTCCACAAGCTTAGGCTAAAAGCCTGTGTGCCAGCACAGTGGTGCGTAACCTCTATGTACCGATATTGTACAATGATACACGGTTACAAATTACACACCTGGGGCGAAATATTGTACGAGCTTAAGACTGTAATTGGATTCTTGTCTTTTTAATGTGTGTTTTCTTCTTTTAAATAAACAAAGATACAGAGTTTATAGAGTTTTTAACAGGTTATATGGGGAACCTGATGTTTTTAATACGTCATTTCATATGTTTGAGATTAAGGCTACACAGTACAATAAAGATGACAAAAATATCGATTTTTTTTGCATTTGTCGATGGCCCATACGGTTAAGAAACATTACTCTAAATTTGATATCTGATATCCAAATAGTTTTAAAGATATTTGAATATCAGATATAAAATTTGGAGAATCTTAAAATTTCACAGCTGAGGGGGCGAGTTTAGTTTCGTTTTCATTTTGAAGCATTTTTCCGTTCTTAAAATTTAT
This sequence comes from Araneus ventricosus, assembly GCA_013235015.1. NCBI lineage: Eukaryota > Metazoa > Arthropoda > Arachnida > Araneae > Araneidae > Araneus > Araneus ventricosus. Next base: position 13,123 of record BGPR01015132.1, read on the forward strand.
TAATTAAAATTTATAATATTTTGTGAAAAAATGAATTACTTAGGTGAAATGGTTATTATAACTTCAACCTTTACTACTCAAATCGTTTCTATTTGTTTATATTTTGGATTCTTTTTGAGTTATCATTACTACCTAACTGATATTCATAAAAAGGACTTCTTCAAGACCAATATTTATTTTTACACAAAGTGTTATTTTATTTAGAAGCTTTGCAGTATAATATTATTGTATTTTATCAATTTTTCTGTTGAGAACGAAGCGTTCTGGAGTTGCTAAGATACAATGTTTTGAAGAGCCGGATGATTAATTACATAATATTTCAAATAAGAAAAAATATATTGCATCATATTGAGTTAAAATAATGTTTTAGTGCATTTTATAAGTTGGGAAATAACATATTAAAAAATTAGAGCTCTACAAGTATTATTAGTTTTTGTTTTATGCCTTTACAAACTTTAAATGCATTTTTCTCAGACTTACATTTTTGGTGATGCAAGTGTCTTCTATTCCCTAAGGCTTTTTTTCTGTTCAAGATGGAGTCTTGAAATTTTTTGTAGATACTTTTATATATATTTACTATAAGAATTAGCATGGAATTAGGCCTGAGAGTTCTAGTTATTTCTTTAAAATATGCCAAAGTTGATATTTTCAGAATTTGCATGTTTTTTTCAGGTTTCTTTTTTGCAAAAATAATTATTAAAATTTTTTTTTAAAAAGTCAGATCAACCATGCTAACTTTTGTTCCCAAGAATCCAAGAAATATATTTCTTGAAATAATTAAAAAATTAAGTATAAAAAAACTTTACAATTTTTAAAATTTTAAAATAATAGTTATTGCTAAAATGACTTTTTATTAATCAGGAACTATTTATTAACATAACCTAAAAAAGTCATTAATTTATTTTATTATTACTGTCTCAAAGAAATTTTGAAAAAAGGGCATTGTGTAGACTTAAATGTTTACAACTTTTAAATTCCTAATGTGTTTTATATAGTTTTGTGATTATGTGCATTCAATTTTTAATCCTTTATGTTTCTTTAACTTTTTTAAATGTATTCTTTTTAATTCTTAAATCTTTAATGTGTGTTTATGATATGAAGACGATTGTATACGGCTTTTAATATCCTAGTGTGCCTTTTAATGTCTCTGTGACTGTGTGTGTTCAAATTATAATTTATGCATATGTAAAATTTTTTTATGGCTCAGTGATTATGACTTTTATATCCTGACCATATTTTTAATGTTTTTGTGACGACTGTATAACCTTTGATGTTCCAATAATTTTTTTAATATCTTTAGAATTCATTGATAGCGGCTTTTGTTCTCGGTGTGTTTGATGCTCGTTTTGTTTCTGCACTCTGTAACTGGAGTTCTCTCTGTAGTATGCGTTTCTTTTAAATAAATAAAAAATATTGCCTAGCCGCTAGACGATAAGAAAAGTGCAAGATTGAATAAGCCAATTTTTAAAAATTGGAATTTCAGCAACTACAATCGAACTCCGGACTGAGATGCGAGAATTAAATCTACACTTAACGGATCCCACACTCCACATAGCCAATTGTGAAAAAAATTAAAAAAAACAGGAATTTCTAAAGTGAGCAACGAAACAGTTCAGATAGTTCTTGAAAACTTAAAAATAAAACCATATAAAAGAGAAGCTTTTCTTCCCTAGACTACCTCGCAAATTTTCATATACGGATGTTACTTGCAATGTGTAATAAAAAACGATTGTGCATATGCAATATGCAACCAAAATTTCTCGATCGGTATTAATAAGTCTTTAAAAATATCAAAAATTACCTTGTCGAGAAAATAATTTCCAATTATTTTCCCCCAATTCTTAAACTTATTAGAAGATAACTAAAATACAATCCAAGGAATACGATTTTTACAACATTTTTCAGCCGCCATTTTCTATCCGATTTCAACAGTCCTTTTAAAGTTTCGTTATGCATTGCAGCCACAATTATTGGCTCAAAAGTAAATATATTTAAAAATTATCATTAAATGCAGTGGCAATAAGTAGGTAAATGAATACAATAATTTAAATCACATAATCCGCCAGTGGTATGTCATAGGTAAACTGTTTCAGCAATGAAATTATTCATTGTTTTCATTCAACATCAAAGCCGATGTTTGAAAAAATGCTTATAAATATGGCTCCCTATTATAAGATTCATTACATATTAAATAAAGTCAAGTGTATGCGCAGGGAAAGTACCAGTATCGTGTTGGTAATTTGGATGCATTTGGATGTTGGCATTTTAATGCATTTTCTAAGCATTCCACAATTTGAATCCAAAATAAAATATTGGTGTTAAATGCCTCATCTTAGATTTGGTCCATCTAATTCGTTTCTAACTGTATTTAATTATCGTATTTACAAACACATATACACACAAACACATATACAAGTGGACAGACAAAGCATGCAGACATAAACTTTGTACATGTTTAGAAAATAAACCTCATAATATAAAACATAAAATATTTGTAAAATGCTTTCGATTCAATGTCGATGAAGATTCAAATATTTTTCTATGTATCGTATCGAGACGGTAAAATAGGCTATTAAAAATAATATATAACAACAACTACAAATACTCAAGAAACAAAGGTAAATGTAATCCATGATGAATAAATTAATAAATGGAAATATTAATAAATTAAATGATAAATTTAGCGACATCTACAAAATGTTTTGATATGTCAGGGTTTTAATTGAAGACAAATCCTTGACCTACAAAATTTTCTGACAAAAATAAATGCATTTCATCTCTCGTATGCAAGTACTACAGGAAACTGAAAGCTCTTAAACGTTACATTAGTATTCCGCAAACGGAACAAACGGTCAGTGTACCAGATTCTTTGAAATTCCAAAATGTTTCGTTGCCTCGCAACGCATAAAATGCATTAAAACAATAACACATTTTCTAAGCATTCCGCAATGTAATTGCATGTGAAATGCCTTCGTAGATATTTTTCATTTCCTCTGGACACTTTCCAAAATAGATTAACTATCTGGAATTCAGTAAAACCCACGATTAGAATACTGGAAATTTTTTTCTAATAAGAGTGATGTCACAGCTTTTCATTCAGATATTGTAATTTGACAATGCTAGATGGGGATTCTTAGGAGTAGAGGCGTTATTTGGCGTTAAATATACATTTTCATATTGCTTGTACAATGAAAAGTAATATAATTGAAATATCGCTTTGTATTCTTGAAATGGCTTTGAAAGTTAGTTCAGGAAACTTAAGAGTACTGATAAAAAAATCAACAAGATAGAGTTTTCCAGTAGTTTTTGTGCACATTAGTGAATTTTAAAGTAGCATTCGCTTTTGGACTTTTGGACACGACTTTCAAGGGGAAAACCAGCTACTTTTATATATATATATATATAGAGAGAGAGAGAGAGAGAGAGAGAGAGGGAAGAGTGATAGACAAAGAATGCACACTGAAATTTCTTTGCACACTGAAATTTCTTTTCTAACTTTATTTTATATCTTAAAGATTCGCCAATTTAGTTGGATAAATTACAGCATCTACGTGAAAAATATTTTGTTTTCAGCTAAGATAAGTAATTCAGACAATAAAAACAGAATATTCGTAAACAAGATATGAATGCATTGCAAGTAATTCATATTCGAAACTATATGCATGTATGACAGTGGATAGTATAACATTCAAAAATAAGTAACATTAATTATGATAATTAAAGCGGGTAATTGTATAGGTGTGTATTTCGTTAGCGAGAAGTTAGATTAAGTGCACAAGTAAGTGATTAGCGGCAAAAAAAATCGTCGGCTTGCCACAGTAGCAGTGGCCGTTGCTTTTTTTTTGCCGTCTTGCACCGATTCAGTGCGTTTGAACTTGTCATACATCCTGAAGAAGAGGAAGACGAGGATTGAAACACATTTTTGTTGACAAAAATGGAGGGGAAAAACAAAACGAATCATTGTGAAAGTTCGAAAATTGGTTTACCGTTTTCATGGTCCTTTTGTCCGGCCAGTTCTTTTTGTAAAACTCCTCCTGCCATGCTCGTTGCACTGCTTTAACATTTTCATGACATTTGGCCATTTCGCGCACAATAAACACTCGAATATCTGTTGAATATATATTCATTTTCGCTCATGAGAATCACAACTGAACAACACACTTAAACTCACCGCTCGCTAACAAAACACACACCTATACAATTGCCCGCTCTAATGATCATGCGCGCTAAGTTTGGTCTCAACTGTTCTCAGCTAGCGCCCTCTATTAGATTGTTTTTCTAACTTGATCCGCTTGGCCATCCTGTATATTATTCCATATTCATTCTATATAATATTCAGTATAAATCATCAATCTCTAAATATTTAAGTCTCTAAGTAGTAACAAGTCGAATGTCAGATTACGAAAGTTAGTTATATAAAGTTGAAGTCAGCTCAAATAGAATGAAGCAGTAAAAGACAATTGTTGAATGGTTCAAACTAACTATAAACAATTATTCTTCGTTGATATTGTAAAAACGCGTGAAAAACATGACACCATCTTATAATTGAATATTGTGGAAGATTATATTTTGGATTAGATTCAATTTTCGACTCTGTTTTATCATTAAATTTTGCAAGCTGGTCTTTAACCATAGTTTTGTGCCATCTTACTTTCGGTATATCCTAGATTAATCAAAAATGGCTGCGCCAATTAAACAACCAACGAACTAAGCAAATAATTTATAAACATGTACTTATGGCCACGGATGAACGAAGAAGTTTCCCGACTCCAATTAGTATTATATCATCCGACCATAAACACATTACAAAACGTTAAACTCTAACCCTTGCTAAAATAAAAGAAAACGCAATGAAAGAAACTATAAGAAAGGTTTAAGGTAATTTATTTCACAAAACACAGCAATATATATCAATGGCAAAGGACTGTAGCCATATCGTAGAACACAACTAAAACAAAACAGAACAACTAAAATGCAAATTACAAAAGGCTCCAGAGCGAAATTACAATAGAAGTTTGAAGATCTTAATCGGGTTCGAAGTAGTAGATCGGGATCTAACATGATACGGTTCTCACTGCGCAACATACTATATTCAGAAATATAAAGATCATTTACTGCAAGCAAGATATTTGAAGTTGTCATAAAAATATAGCAACGAGAAAAGTTCTCTAGCATCCTGACACATATTTTAAAATAAAATTCTTGTACCGATCAAATTATATGAAAATTATTTTTTTTTAACATGAAGCACGTTGACGTGAAATTTCGTTAAAAACCTTTCCGAAAAGGCGCTTCTTTAAATTTGAAGAACGTTGGGCTTCTCTTCCTTTATACAACTGCAATAAATATGTATGCATTTTCTCTAAAAGAATGTTAAGCTTCCATAAGCTAAGTTTTCCAAAATGGGTGTCCTTCAAACTAGATAAAAGTACGTAAACACTCCTTTTTTTACACATTTGAAATATATTGATATGCATCTGTCCAACAATCAGCCTGGAGTATCATGTCAGCTTCAGTACTAGAAATCAATACAGAAAATAACTGTCTTCCTTCAGTATACTAGAAACTTTGTAAACATTACATAAAAAAAATTTGTTGATAAGTATTTTCGTTATAAGTTTTACCAAATCGGCTTTAATAGAACTTTCCTTTCTTTATAACTGTGCAAACATTGCAATATGATATGCATCCTAGCCGAAGACCGTAACCATGCCAGTTTTTATTATCCAAAAAGGGTAATCCCTAACACTTTCAGAACAAATGTAGGCTTTCTATCCTATATAATTGCCTCATATTGATATGTTTTCGTCACAATATATTCCAAATGTTTAATTATTCTTTTAGAACGTATATGGACCTTTTCTGACTATAGGTTAACAGCAATCGCTGATACATATCCTCCTTAAAAATCAATTATAAACTGTTTTTGAAATATATTTCAACCCACTTCTGTATAAAAGAATAAAGTGTTAAAACAACTATAAAGGTGTACGAGATATTTCTGTCCGATATTCGTATGGTGTAAACATTTTATGCCTTAAAATGAAAGGATATTCTTTACTCAGTAATATAAGCCAAATAGTTTTAAGTTCTAGTATGAATCGGAAGTGAAATTTAGAAAAAATCGAGACAACTGACATTACTTTCGCGAGAAATTTTCATATTTCACAGCATCTATCAAAAATTAAGATTTTATTTCTCAACAAGATTTCTATAGTGTGAAAATGTATCCATTGCAATAAATAATATTTTTTCTTTGGATATATTTTGCCATATTTAAAAATATGTTAAAAATCAGAATGCGAAAGTTACTTTTTATAAATTGCAAACCAGCTGAAACAGTAGTATAAGACAATTGATGAATGTTTCAAACTTAACAATAAAGGATTATCTCCAATATTCACGTGGTGTAAAAATGAGCGAAAAACTGACTCGATATTGTTCTTTGAATAATGTATACCAAATTGTATTGATCTATGCTATTTCATCATAGGAAGCACCAAATTAACACAAACTAAAGCTCAAATATTAATTGATCCTTTTGTTTCTAAAGGCATACGATTTTATTATAGCTGTAAAAGAGTAATTGACGAGTAGTGAAACAACCCGTCTTTGTCTTAAAGAATCAGATACGGTAAAATATTTAAGACATTAGACATAAAATGATAATACACTAGTGTCGAATAGTTAAGCTATTAAAGTCAAAATTATTCAAAGTAGCTGTCACTAATATTTTAACCCTCTCCCACCGAGCGAGGCGGTCCCGTGCAGTCTAAACATTTCCCCTTAACAGCGATGAAGGCCGGTCTGAGACGGCTGGCTTCATTTGATAGAGGTCAGGTTCTGAAATCGCTTAGGAGATAAGCACGGTAATGGAGGTCCATTTATCCTTGCCAACCACAGCCCATTTCCGTGGGACATAAGAGAAGGTAATAGCAGGGGATCGTGTGATGGAGTAAATGACAACCCAGGT